>VOMN01105149.1:0-29691 GCA_014899125.1 Orchestia grillus | reverse complement strand
GTCTCCCGCCAGTAAAACGTGGTAAAGGGAAGCGTGAAAATTCGGCTTAAAATACTATTGTTTTTCAATTACAAACTAAAGTTAAATACCTAAATTATTTCTTAACTACCATTCCATAGCTCTTATCAAAACCTAGAAAATGATTGTAAACATGATGCAAAAATTTGGTAATAGTATGAAGTTATTAACAAAAAAAATTAAACAAGCATTCCTTATGGAATTTCACTACAGTACATTTGATCAAAATCAAAACATGTCAGAATTTTCCAGGCCAAGTTGTGCAACTGGTAGGAAAAGGTCAGCTAACTAACAATAGAAATCAAGTAAGCATAATGTTCTCAACTGGAAAAAATAAGCAGGTCATATGCGATAAAATTTATGTTCATTATCATTTGGAAAAGTGAGTAGTCTCTAATTAATTAGAAGAAGGCAATCTCAGCATCTTGAAGAAACATATTCTGGCACACGTGTGTTATTCTTTACAATTATAGTACCTATTTCTTTGACTAGGTATGGTGAAACATTCCCCTGTGCAGGATGCAAATTTACCAAGTAAATTAAGTTGGTTCATCATTATTTTGTTACATACATTTTAAGTATTTCAAGTTACTTTCTGTATGTGCACTAGTATCTTCATCTGGCATTTGGATTCAATGCCAGAAAGCTTAATGGAATGTTTGAGGGATTTAGAAGGGTTTAAAAGTGTCCAAATTAAGTAGAAAATAATAGCCCAAATAACAGTGCACAACACAAATATGCTGAATGATCTAGCAGACGTAAGAATGCCTTGAAGGCAAAATTTGCAACTTGGGGGGATAAAAAGTAAGATGGTGGAAACTAATTCTATGGTTTCTAAACCAATCAAAGCCTTGGATATTGAACTGCATGCTCATGTTGGTTGTTTTTCCTCTATCTGCCAATAGTGTGTTATATACCAAAATATTTGGGAAGACTCCACTAAATTTCAGTTAGTTGCAGAATTCTTTGATGTGCTAGACAGAACTCAGGGTATAATTTATGTCTCAATAATTAGGGAAGTTCATATTATAGCTAGTAATCTCTGTGGATTTTAGAGAAAAATGAGCTCATAAATTGATACAGGTTACCAAATGTGCCTTATGCCTGAATTATAATTAGTAAGGCAAAAAATATATTATGGCAGAACTGTGCTATTAATTTTCTCTAAGTATTTTTGAATATCTACTGTACACTGAGACTGCAAAAGGATAATTGCAAAGCCAAACTAGCTTGCAGATATGGCAAGGTAGCAGCAGAGTGCAGTTGTCTTGAGATGACACCAAGATGCAAGTGGCTTGATGACTCCTGTACATTTTAGCCAACTCCTGTACATTTTTGATGTTGTCTTACAGATTTGACATAATTTTTATTACAGCAAATATTTTTTGAATTAATTATTTCTCTGTTGATAAACTTTTTTCAAAATATCATTTTTATAGTATGGTACATAGGTACATATATGAAAATATTAAATATATCCTGAAATTAATGTTGATTAGTGAATAGTGATAATTTTCTTTAAATAAATACCTACATTATTTGTCCATGAAATTTAGAGTGCTTCATTTGAGCTGAACAAATGTAACTGTACGAAAGTGAAATTTGATTTGCTTGGAGTGTGTTGACTATTTATTTAAATTCAATGAAGTATATATCTAGCATTCATTTTTTTGTGTATACATGTTTTTTTTTGTCCATTTTATATGGTACTTATATTTATTTATTATACCTATATTTTTTAAGTATTTACTGTGCATATGTTACCTGAGCAGAATTTCTGAAAATAGTGTTTCTGATGAAAAAGAAAGCCTAATCAGTTTTATCAGAAACTTAACTCAAGTTTTTTAAGGATATTGAAGAAAGCGAAATGACATTACTCAAACTATGTCTGATGCTGAAGAACTGACGGATTTAACTTTATCATCAGCAGGTAATGAATGAAACTGACCCCAAGTTAATTCTTGTACTATTTTAGTATGTGTCACTTCCATTGACAATTTTAATGTATCATATGGTCTTAAAATAGTTCTTGTGCTATTTTAGTACATATTATTTCCTTTGAAAATTGTTCATACACCTTGTATTTCTGAAAAACATTTTTTAATGTATGTTGCTTCCATTGACATTTATTCATGTACCTTATAGTTTTAAAGAAGTTCTTATATTATTTTGGAGTATACATTTTTCAATGACAATTATTCATATACCTTATAGTTCTAAAACAACTTTTGCACTACTTTAGTGTATGCCATTTCTATGTAAATTGTTCATGCACCATTTATGGTAAATGCGCATTTGGTGGAGTATCCAAAAGTTGTAGTAATACTGCAGACTTATGATATGTGATGGATTGGAAACAGAGAAGCCATTTCATCCATGACTGTAGTCAACATTCATCCTTACATTTTATTATGTATATAATTTAAAATTATTTTATCATAATTGAATAATGTCACTGATTTTTGGTGACTAACCCTAGCTATTGAAATTAAAATAAATCTGTTATGATTAGGCAGAGGTTCAGCTGGTTTTCAAAATCATTAGATGCATCACTTGGATTTTCTCTGACTAGATTTGAAGGAAATTTCTGCTTAACCTTTCTGACTTGAAAATGCCACCACTGTTTGACTCACTAAATGTAATGTAATATTCATTACCAATCTAGGTAGATAAATGCTGATAACATTTTGAATATGCTACATTTTGATTTCCTGTCAGATTGCAGCAACTGCACTTTGTTTCCATAGTATTGTTATCAGCACTCCTTATCTATCACTGTGATGCTTATCAACAAATGTACTGACAACAAGTGTGTGTGTGGGGAGTTGCATCCCGGTAGTGTTGGCTGAGCATCCAAGTTGACATGTTGCTGTTTAGTGTGTTCTCTGGAATATTTCAGTATTAAATGCAGACTGTTTAGTGTGTTCTCTAGAATATTTCAGTATTATATGCAGACTGTTTAGCGTGTTCTCTGAAATATTTTAGTATTAAATTCAGACTGTTTAGTGTATTCTTTGGAATATTTCAGTATTAAATGCCGACTAAGTTGCATCTGCTTGCTCTGCATACCATGATATTTTAACCTCTTCATGGTTCTGGAGTGAAGTATGCTGTCTTAATTATGTGGTGTTATTTTAAAAACTAAATTTTCAACTTTACTTGCTTGTTTGCTTTTGAAATGTTCATGATCTCCTTTTTTATAGCCACTAGCCAAATAGAGGTGGATAGCAATGTAGAAACTATATGCATTACTGAGAGAGATAGGTGTTTGTGTTACCCCATGCACTGTTCAATTTTTGCTGTTCATGTGTGATGAACTTTACTTAATGAGTGTCAACTCAGTGAAGCGCATCACCACTTCGCTGGTCAAGCTTCTGTATGCCGAAGATGACCCAAATGCTGGAGCTGAATGCTTAACTGAGTGTCAACTGGCAGGTCTTTGTCTAGATTTTTAGCTTAGTCAAGTAATTCTCTTTATTTCATGCACTTTTAATGAGTCCATTTTTGTTCACTGACATTATGTATGTACCTATTCACTGACATTCTACAATCAACACTAGTTGGAATGATAGGAGTCAAAATATATTTTGTTTTTGTTACTGTTAAAATTATAGTTTGATATATATGTATTTTATAAATACAGCTAATTTTATACATAATTACCACTCATTTGTGTTATCTAAAAAATAAGTTATTACTGAATTTTCTTAAAATTTATTTTGAATTTCTTGCCCACAGTGGCTGATGTGGGAGAGAGAAGTGCGGGTGATGGTCGGGAGAGTAGTCATGATGACTCCCCAGATGTCACCACTGATGATGACATGGATGACCTGCCAGATCATCCTAACACGGCTTTCCAGCGGCAACAATCAGCTGGTCTGCCTCAGGTGGTGACCACAGCCCCAAGTTCTTCAACAATAGCTGTGGACTCTCAGGTTGTGAAGTCCTCATCTACTGCCAGTGATGCATCTGCAGGCACTGCATCTGTGTCTACTCAGCAGAAGGCTGGCCTTCAAAGGAAAAAAAGCACTGGTGATTTGAAGTTGTTTTGGTCAACCAGCTATTATTGGCCCTGTCATTTCTTGAGCTTTACTTTTTACATTAGTGAAGTTGATGTTCTTTGTAGTATATCATGAGCGTTGCTCTCAGAATCAGATGGCTCTAATTGTCAATGCAGTGGAGAGGGAAACTTTTATAAAACTGCAATAAAATTTTTATATTGAGCTGTTTTAAGCAAAGTCTAACTTCTCTGCCAGAGCTTCTGTTATTGTGCATTATTTTGGTCACCCAAAGTGTAGGTACTACCTTCAACTATCAACTAGCTAGTTATTTATTGGGTGGCGAAAAGGTTTCCTCAAAAATACTGTATATGAATTTCATACTAATAGGTATGCTCAGCTTTCTGATCTTTGGCTCTCATATGAAAGTGCTGATGCATTATATTCCAATGTTTTGTTAATGCTTGAGGAGAAGCAAAAAATATTGCTTTAGATCTTCACAATGCGGTGTTGAGTTGTAATTAATAAAATATACTACAATATTCACAGAGTCTTTGGAAAAAAGATTGATGCATCCTTCAGAATAATTGCAAATATGGGCATATAAGTTTAAAATAAAGTACCCAATTGTTTTTGTTGTATACAAGAATTCTTATCCGTGAGCATTTTCCATTGTTTGTAGGTATTGAATAAGTGCTTAGACTTCTTCAATTTTTAGATAAAGTCAAGAATAGTTTCAGCTCAAATTGATTGAATCTATACCTAGGCCTCCAAATCTTCTGATTATTGAATTGCTGAGTAGCATTAGAAAACTATACTATGTTGCTTTGCAAGTGTTGGATTCGAGTTCATTTCTTTATTTGGAATGAGACTAGTCATTCATTTGAACTAAAATAAAATATTTTTGTTTGCACTACATATATGTGAACTTTCTTCCATAGAACCAGCTGTTATGAGATTCAATTTGCTTTTGTCTCTCTGCTCTCATTAGCCTGGATGCACTGTAGTAGACAATAATCTAGCTGTTCTCTACAATATGCTGTACTTTGTGGAAGTCAGGCAGTGGTGAGAATATGTTACTACAAATTATATTGCTGTTCTAAATCAGCAACAGGGCTTAGAAGTTCGTTTCTTGCTTTGGATTGTTTTTATTTCCTCAATTCTCTGATTTTTTAAATTACTTCTGCTTGCTGCCATTTGTTGGATGCTGATCTATGTTTTACCAGGGGTATTTTTTTTCATACTTATGTAAACTAATACTATCACTGTTAGAAGTACCTTTTTTATGACTAGAGTGATATTGTTTTTCAATATTGAATTCGTTCAAATTTTTTTGAATAAATCCCTTAAAAAATTGTGTATGAATGCATTATTCTATGTCTAATAACTAGTTTTCATTGATAATGCTTGATACAAGTATGACTCAATTTTTTTTTCTTTACTTCGCTCAGGAGACATATTTCCTGGCATTTGTTATAGTTTTACAGTATGATAACATGAAATCATCTTGTTCCAAATCTTGTATGCTGTCAATAACTCCTTACCTGTAGATTGGAGATTTCCATGTACCAACTAGACATTAGAATAGTTTAGTGTGGAGTTTTATTCTGTACCCTACCTGGATATCATTTCTTTTTTGAGGGATGGGTTGTTGAAGTTTGGTCTTTTATTTCTTTAATTTACACTTTAAAATATAGAAATTTTAAAATTTATCATTTGATAAGTAATATGATTCTAATGAAATACAGTTAATCTTTATTACATGGACTCAGTTGAGACACACAGTTGGGAGTGGCTGATTGAATGTGCTCATCAGAGGTTAATGTGTGAAGGAAAACTGTTTTGAGTTCTAGAACATTATTTGTTCTATACATTTATATGAAACTAGAGAGCTTTTTAAAATTTGCCTCGTTTGTCCAGAGGGCAGTTCTCTGAATGGAGGCCTGCTGCCATGGGGGGCCCGCAAGGAGCTGCCTCCTGCTGTCTCTTCTCAGCTTGCTGAAACCAACCTCAGGTTGGTTACACTTCACAGGCTTGTTGCTAATTCATAACTTTGGATCTCGAAATTTACTGTGCTTTGCTTATCTGATCAGGGCATTCATTTATAATTTCAACCCATGGGACTAAACATTAAGTCTGTAAAACATAGAAAAACCCTCAAGTGACTTGATTTGAGCATCAAAATGGTTTGGAAGTGGCTGGGGTTAATTTTGCAGAAACACAGTTCAGTTCTTAGGAACAAGGGTTTCTGTTCTTATACTGCAAGAAAAACACCCATGTTGAAGCTAATTCATGTCAGAAATTGTCTGAATTTTGCCCTAGTGCACATAAAGAAGCCTGCAAGTTATTGGGGTGCTGTACCATGGTCTGACAAGGTAAAGATTGTGATATTTGGGTAGAACTTTTGCTCTTGATATTTATTGCACCCTCTGTATTCAAAGGCTAATCTCCTGATATATTTGCTGGTGGTGATTGTCACTTCATAATTTTTATTCCTCTGTATCTTTAGCTAGGGTAAAATTGATGATAAATGCACATGAAATGGAGATATTCCTTTGTTTATGAGGAATTACTAACTCCTATTTTCACCCTTCTTGAAATGATTGGTACTTGAAATGACTGCTTAGTACTTTTTGGTTACCACTGGCATTTTAGACCTCAATAACCCTCGAAACTTTGACATATTAAATAAAACCTGCTCTACCTTCATTCAATGTTGTTGAGCAACGACAGTTATAGCCTGAAGATTGTTATTGAATGAGTCATTCTACAAGCCTTGTTCTATAGAATTATATTGCAAACAAATTCTATAATATCCATGTACACCTTAGGCCTGGGGAGTTTGTGATGCGGACGCTCTTCGCCGAGTTCACCGTCACAGTCGAGAGCAAGATTGAGATGGTCATGCAGGAGCCTTTGGTGAGTATAATCTGCCTCGATTGTTTAACTTTTACCAATTACTTGGCCATGTAGTGTGTTGTTTTTAGCTCAGTTTATCTGCTTTGCTACTGACATAAGCACTTTAGATTTTTATTTTTAGTGTAATTGGTTAGCTTTACTATTGTTTCTGGCACTTGAGGTCATTCTCCTCACTTTTGTCCTGAACACTGATGTTCTTCAATTTTGTATGTTGTGTTGTGGTAACCAGTGTAGCATGCATTTTGTGAGGTGCTTTCATCTGTAACACTCTAGGGCTACCTATACTGTTGAGTTGCCTGTTCTGTAGCTGCGGGACAGAGGGCAACCAGGAGGTCAGTCAAGACAGGGCATTCTAAGCGAGCTGCTGCTGTAAGCTCCTGCTAACATAAAGTGAGATTTCCTCATGCGATCGGAAGACCTGGCCTGTCCGTCTTATGTAACCCTGCAGCAGAGCATTGTGTGTTGTGTAACAGCCATGAATTGTGAACTCAAATTGGCATCTTTTTTAACAATGGATTGTTCTAATATGTGCATTGAATACCACAAATTATTCCAGATAAACTCTGTTTATTCATACACTATTAACTTCCATTATTTATCATTCACTGAAAAAGTAAAAGCTGATGAAAATGCAGATGGAAAAGATGAACTAAACTATTTCCAGTTTTAATAAACATTTCAACATCATAGAAATTTTTTTTTTTTTTCACATGTATCTATAATGGAATAATACATAGTATGGTCAGAGAACTTTGGGAAAACAAATTTCGTTCATAGTTTACTGGCATGAGTACCAGCATGAAAAGCTTTGGCATCTGACATAGGTGCAGTAGATAATGGGGATGAAGTGGCCCATAACTGTAAGAAAAGCTCTGTAAGGACAGGAGTAAGCAGTGTATTAATCAAGAAAATATTTATAGTGTGAACAAAAATTTATGTTACTGAGTGCTCATTGGATTTATAAAATGATTTGTGTAAGATAAGGATTAAGGAGTAGGCAGTTAAGAGTATTCCAGCTGTTCCTACATAATGTATCAAAGCAGAGAGAATTCTATTCATTACTTTCTTTCAGTGCCGTATGTACTGTATTTCTGAATATTTTTTTTAACAAGTTGCAACCAAAATGGTCAGGAAAATGTAGCTTTTTTTAAACTTGAACATCTGTTCTTAAAAATTTAAGAACAATAAAATGCAAACAACTTTATTAACATGTTTTCTGCGATGTGATTCGCTGGTGGGTTATTTCAGCTCTAGAAAAATAGCATCATGTCAAGAAATCCATTAAGCACCTTTATTCAGTGTGTATATTCTACATACTTATGTTTACACAATGGTTTCTGTACTGATGAAGCTCCATGATAAAAACCGGTATTGGACCATTCTGACAACACACAGCTTGTACATCTGTACGGCATTGTTCAGTATTCACTGGCATGCCTAACTAACTAACTCATATTTGCTAGTGGCACACAATTGCTACATTACACAGGCTGTAAAGTGATGGTTAACATTGATCAGTATGTCACTTATTTTTTGTTAATGATAGTAAGCCGCCCGTCAAAATGAACTTCGTAAATAAATTTTCTCAGTTCTGCTGTTGCTCAGGTTGCCTGAGCTTACATGCATATTGCTGCCATGCTCTGTTGGTACTATAAAATCATCTCTTTTTGAAAGTTTATTAAAGCATTTTTTCAGTATTTCCTATGGAGAAGGTCATTAGTACTCTTGAGTGTGAAATATTTTTTGATACCTCAGTAAGTGAACTCTTTTTCCTAATTTCATCATTTGTGTGTATTTTACGACGTAAAAATTGCATTCAAAAGATGTCTAAAAAAACAGCTGCCTAACTTTGCTCCTTCTCTTAGAAGCTTAAGAAGTGAAACGCTTGCTTAAAAGTAGTGTGACTCTGCAAAAAGAAAATGGTTTTTATTTACCTAAATAAATATAAGCTTTCTGCGTGAGAAGTGATTCCGATATCTATATCGTGCAGGAGCGCAGCATCGCCAAGAGCCTGCAGCGGGGCGAGGACCCCAAGTTTGACCAGCTTGTGATGGCCTTCGGCAGCGTGGCGGAGCACTGCCTGCCCTCCCTGCTGCGCGCTCTCTTCAGCTGGTGAGGGACTTGTATACAAGTGTGTAGGGCAACTGGTGTGTGGCTCAGTGAGTGTGTTGAGCAGCTGGTGTGTGGCTTAGTGAGTGTGTTGAGCAGCTGGTGTGTGGCTCAGTGAGTGTGTTGAGCAGCTGGTGTGTGGCTCAGTGAGTGTGTAGGGCAGCTGGTGTGTGGCTCAGTGAGTGTGTAGGGCAGCTGGTGTGAACACAACACCTAAAACCACCACTGATAGATTTCTTGTGAAATCACTTTAAAAAAGTAGTTGATATTCTATGCTACTCTGATGTTGTATGTTCTACCAATTTAATTTAGGAACTCTCCACAGTCGTCAGTGATTTAAAATCAGAGGTCATTGTGGTAACCTGAGCTAGATGTCCAAGATACGAATTTTGAAACTCTGATTTGGGTAAACTTAGTGCTACCTTTGCTTAGTTTAGGTAGTTGAACGATGATGTGGTACTCCAGTGACTTTCTTTTTGTGTGCTTTTATTTTTGTGCTCTATCCTTGTTTATGACTTTTTTGTACTAGTGAAATCTGTAAGAATGAAGTTGCATCTCCAAATAAGGAAATTGTGAGATCTGTAGAATCTGCTTATGGAAATGTGATCTGACCTGTAATGTTATATCTGAAGTGTTCTACTCATGGGTTTTAATACATTTCACTTCATTAAATTTCGGTGTATGGCTTTATTAATGTATTTGTTGTCTTTGATGCTAATATACTTCAACCAGGAGGGAGTGCCATTATGCGTCACTTTCAAACTCCCATTCATCATTGACAGAGTTTTTACCTGCACTGTCGATTCAGCACAATGCAAGAGCAAGTATTTATTTTACTTGGAGAAGAGTTTATTAGAAAAACGTTAAATGTTTCAATTGGTTTGATGCAAATATAATGATGAGAAGATTGCGATTTTCCTGTATATTTATAAGTCAGCATTAGAAAAGTGAATGATTGGATGGGACTAAATGTCCGATTCTTCGACAAAGGGAATTCTAAATTGTTTGGAATATTTTATTGCTAGTTGAATTAATGGATATTGCAAGAAAACATCAGTTATTCAACAATATAAGGAGTTTTTGCATTCCTTGGGTCAATTTGACTCGCTAAGCTCGAAGGATGTACAACTAATTGCGTCCTTTCAGCGGTGAGGATTTTGGAGGGCCAACTTATTGCTGAGAAACTGGCCAACTAATTACTAAGAAACTAACTAACTACTAAGACTCTGACCACCTTATCACTAAGATTCTGACTAACTTACTACTAAGACTCTGACCAACTTATTACTAAGATTCTGACTAACTTATTACTAAGACTCTAACTAACTTATTGCTAAGACTCTGACTAACTAATTATTTAACTAAGTCACTAAGTAGTTGATGCGGCCAGGTACCACCGCCAGGGCGTGCAGGACTGGGGGGCGCCGGACCTCAAGGCCAAGACGGACCCCAGCAAGGGCAAGGGGTGAGTAAACGAGATTGTCCACTGCTCTGTTCTACTCCACTGTTCTGCTGGCTAAAGGCTTTTTTGCTGTCCAACATTGCTGTCTGAGCAGAAATCTTGTTTAATATGTTTAATTGTACTTAGCGTTATATTCGCATAAGAAGAAGTGGCTAATTATGAGCCAAAGGCTTTTCCTATTTCATTAGTAACTGAGGCTTCTACATGCAGTGCCAGCAAGATACCTAAGTGTTTCACGAGGATGGCCTGTTGTTTTCCCTATCTCTTTTTTCAAGTGCTTGCTCAGCGCGTATTTTAATGGCACCGTCAAAGTGACGTTGCGTTATCTAAGTTTCTCTGTTGAAGCATTGGAAGACGTTTGAAGTGTTTTCATTGCAGTACGCGAGCAATGTTTGCTGATGCAACATTCTGAGAATCTGAGGCAAATAATGGCTGCTCCTCCAGCGCCAATGTCAATGTCTTGGTATACCGTCGTCCTGCAATCGAAGGGCGGTTGCTTTACTTCAAGCATCAATACCAAATCTGAGTATTCTCGCCGGGGAATAAATAATTATCTATAATTATCTATGATTATCTATGATTTTGGCGCAAATATCGCCATATCGCCGCTTATAGTTTATCAACAGGGCGACGAAAAAGCTCATCTGGACGATATAAAGCTGGGGAGAAAAGATACTGTCTCAATGCTTAGCCCAGAGGGCTAGTTTAGATCGAATTGTTATCTCTGGGGAACGATAGAGCCGGTATGAGACGTGGGTATTGTTGATTAAAATTTAGTATCCTCGTGGAAATATATATTGTTGTCAAGCTTAACGATGAAGACTAAATCGTTAAAATTCATCCTCGAAACTGAACCCTCACTTCAAACTCCATTTCAATGATAATGTGCACTGGTTACTTCCTGTGTTTTCTATCGTGGCTTTCTTGCTCCACAACTCAATTTGTTACAAAATCCAGCAAAAAAGTAAATTAAAAATCTGGTTAGAGTCATATTCTGAAGTAGATTAACACTACCATTTGTCGAATCGAATTTGATCCATTAACGGAAGTTTGACCCATTCTTGTAGGTGCTGTCATACGTCGCATCAGTGAAGGGTTTGTGACCCTTGGGCTGCATGGTCGCATTGAAATTAGCCTGAGGTATCACTAGAGTATTGTAAGCCTGGAATTTAGAGATGCTCCTTGTTCTGCAGGACTGAGAGCTGCAGCTATGCAGGCGTGGCCGAGAGACGTGATCTGGCTGTGGACTTTGTGCTGTGTCTGGTGCTCATAGAAGTTCTGAAGCAGCTCGCTGTGCACCCCGGCCACGACGAGCTTGTGCACACCATCGAGGACCTCGCCTTCAAGCACTTCAGACACAGGGACGGGTGAGGTCCACCGCTGTTGGTAAAACTCATTGCTGACACCAACTTGAGCCACCTTTAGGGGTGAGGCAGGCTACTGTAGGTGATGTGCATTGGTAACACCAACTTCCGGCACCTTGTTGGACGAGGCAGTTTGGTGTAGCTATGCGCATTGGTAACGCCAATGCCAAGGCACCTTGATGGATTACGTATACAATGATTTGGTCTATCCTTTGCTTGAGTTGCTCATTTCTGCGCTGCATTTTCACGCTGTCAATGTGTCTTTGAACTATGTCCCAATTCTTTTCTTAGGGTGCAGACCAATCCTAACTGCGCCAACATCAACGTGGTTGCTGACTTGTACGCTGAGGTGATCGGTGTGCTGGCGCAGTCGCGCTTCCAGAGCGTGAGGCGGCGCTTCATGCTCGAGCTCAAGGAGCTCAGGAGCAAGGAGTCGTGCACCCACACCACCCACAACATCATGGCCCTGCTCATGGGCATGAAGTTCTTCAGGGTGAAGGTGGGTGCTTCTCTCGCTCCAGCTTCACGAGAGGTTGTTGAGATCTCTGGGCTTGATCACGAGGCGATGTTTGCATTGTGTGTGAAAACAATACAATTTTCTCATTGAGAAGAATTTCAATCAACGCAATTTTCTCATTGTGAAGATTTCAAGGATCCAGAAGGATGAGGTCTGTTTCATAAGGTGGCGTGTCTCATTGGAGGACGCCATTGGTCTCTTTACGACCGTGTCTGTTGGAGACTTTGCTCAATTTGTGACAGCGTGAGACTTTGGTAGCAACCTAACTAGAGGGCACTCGGGTCAAGCTACCTACTGCTAGGCATCCAGCTGTATGGCTTGTGTGAATTTTTTGCTTTGCGAATTTCCGAGTCAGGCTATTTGGGGCTCGGTAGGAGTGGTCAGAAACAAGCTTTTCCTGTCCCCTTCGTTTCATCACAATTTTTTTTTGTTTCATTTTATAACTTTTCTTACAGGCATTTTGTTTCTATATGGCGTGCCGCGACAGATCTAATATCACCCCCATCTTACACGAACTGAATGTACTCGAAAATGCACTAATATCCTTGGTTTATAATCTTCAAAGCTACACATCAGTTGATATTTAAGTAAGGTACCAAGAATGCAAGTTACAATTCCACTATATGTTAATACACAGTTGTTGCTTGTTTGGTTGTTCCGTCTTTCTGTCACGCTCTTCAGGATTTAGATTGGGGAAAGTTCGTGGGTCGTATTCCTTAATTAATTGCGAGACTGTCGGATAAGGCAGTCCGTATTAATGATACTGAAAATAGCATTCTTTCATGTCAGATTTACCGTAAATGAGATGGCATCTTAAGAATTTAGCATCATTTGTCCCCCCATTTTTGGAGCGAGACGTACGTCTACTTGTAAGAAAATAAGCATTAAGAGAAAGTTTGAGCGCGAACAAATGGCGCTTCCTGAAACAGGCACGTGGTTTTCGTGTGTTTTCTCCTTTTTTCCCCCATGTGGTCGTTCTAATTTGCTCTTGCATTGTTTGACGAATATATTTATTCAACTATGACTTCATTCTTCTGTTTTTTTTTATGTGTCACTCTTGTTGCTGAGTGAGAAAGATTGGACGTACGATTTGTTTGGTAATTCCATCCTGCCTGCTGTGCGGTCCTTATGAATAGAGCTCAGTTATACTCATCACACTTGCTTTGATGCACATCGTGCACAACTTGCTTCATTGATAAAGGCTGGTTGGTTGTGGGGTCCAAGACTGCTGTGGGGTGACTGCTGCACCATCTGATGCAGCTGCGTGTGTGTGCAGATGGTGCCTATAGAGGAGTTCGAGGCCTCCTTCCAGTTCATGCAGGAGTGCGCTCAGTACTTCCTCGAGGTGCGAGACAAGGACATCAAGCACGCCCTCGCCGGCCTCTTTGTCGAGATCCTCGTGCCTGTCGCCGCCGTGAGTTAACTCTTATTTCTCGGCTTATTGTAGCGGAGTACTTGCGTTGGAAAGGAAGGTGGAAATTTTATCTCTCAGTTTATTTTATCGAAGTACATCTCTTAGGAAAGGAAGGTTAAAATTTTATGTCTCAGTTTATTTTAGCGATCCCTCAGAGGGCATAGGATAGGCCATAAGCAATAGGGTTAGGTAAGTTAGGTTTATCTATCCTATGCGATGGGGACTAGCGCCCCTAGGGGAGCACTGCTAGGCTACCTCAGCTTTAGATAGGTCTTCGGGACTCCTATCTTTTGTGCCCACTTTGCTTTTTTCCGTTTTCATTACTTCTTTGCTATTTCTTACTTGTCTTTTCTAACTTTTCCATCTTAACTTGCTGTTTCTATGCGCAGGGGATCTTCTGTGGGAACATACCTTGTGCATAGATTCCTCGTTTTCCTACGTCCATATTAAATGGTCCTTACTCTTTCGGTGCGAGATAGTCTGAGTTACTGAAGCGCTGCTATCACCACCACTTGTATTTATTCTAAAATAAGTTTTGTGTGGAACTGAAGATTTTTGGATTTTTTCTGGAATGTTTACTATAGTAAGCATGCCGTATGAATCACAAGTAATCTTCCTTCATGTGGTCAAGAATGAGCCAAATGTGCCGTGTCTAAAGAGCTTCTCAGGTTTGATGCTCATTGAAAAAGTTAACAAATTCAATTCAGCTTTCTGGTTAGCAATGCTAAGGATCGGTGACATTCCTCGTGCCTTATATTGTAATGTCACGCACACGTGACGTCATAGGTGTGTACACGAACGAGGGTCCTGTCTGGTATACATAGTTTTTCCTGGTATGACTTCAGCGTTTTGTGGTGGCTCGTGTTGATCAGAGGATGGGGCTGGGGGCAGTACACAACTGACCAAATTTTATATATCATTATTGCGTACACTCGTACTCGTATTGCATATACATAATATTATTGCATGCACTCGTGATTTAGAGGAAAAGTTCCAATGCACGCACACGCACACAAAGTGGTATAAATATAACTAAATTTTTTGTGCCCCCCTTGCTGCGCAGGCTGTCAAAAACGAAGTCAACGTTCCATGCCTGAAGAACTTCGTGGAGATGCTCTACTCGAGCACGCTCGACACCGCCACCAAGAACAAGCACAAGCTGGCCATCTTCCCGCTGCTGACGTGTCTCCTCTGCGTGTCCCAGAAAAACTTTTTCCTCTCCAACTGGCACTACTTCCTCACGATGTGCCTGCAGCACCTCAAGAACAGGGACCCCAAGATGGCCAGGGTGGCGCTGGGTGAGGCGATAGTGTGACTAGGGTCGTGCAAGGGAAGTGAGTAGGTGACTCATGTGGTCTTGGGTGGGGAGACAAGGTGACTCATGTGGTCTTGGGTGGGGAGACTAGGTGACTCATGTGGTGTTGGGTGGGGAGACTAGGTGACTCATGTGGTCTTGGGTGGGGAGATTAGGTGACTTTTGTGGCGTTAAATGGTAAAGCTAGGGGACACGTCAGGTAGCGTTAGAGACTAGAGGACTTGTATTGCATTAGATGTGGTAAACTAGACCCTAAGTTAATGGGATACTGGTTGAGACTAGGTAGGGGGTTCAGGTATGTTGCAGTAGGTGAGGACTAAGTAAGTGACTTGTGTGATGTTTGATGGGAGACATGGGGACTTTTGGGGCGTTAAATGTGGGAAAATAGAAACAACTGGCTTATATGGCATTAGATGGCGGATCCAAGTGGCTTATATGGCATTAGATGGGGGATCCAAGTGGCTTATATGGCATTAGATGGGGGATCCAAGTGGCTTATATGGCATTAGATGGGGGATCCAAGTGGCTTATATGGCATTAGATGGGGGATCCAAGTGGCTTATATGGCATTAGATGGGGGATCCAAGTGGCTTATATGGCATTAGATGGGGGATCCAAGTGGCTTATATGGCATTAGATGGGGGATCCAAGTGGCTTATATGGCATTAGATGGGGGATCCAAGTGGCTTATATGGCATTAGATGGGGGATCCAAGTGGCTTATATGGCATTAGATGGGGGATCCAAGTGGCTTATATGGCATTAGATGGGGGATCCAAGTGGCTTATATGGCATTAGATGGGGGATCCAAGTGGCTTATATGGCATTAGATGGGGGATCCAAGTGGCTTATATGGCATTAGATGGGGGATCCAAGTGGCTTATATGGCATTAGATGGGGGATCCAAGTGGCTTATATGGCATTAGATGGGGGATCCAAGTGGCTTATATGGCATTAGATGGGGGATCCAAGTGGCTTATATGGCATTAGATGGGGGAATCAAGTGGCTTATGTGGCATTAGATGGGGGAATCAAGTGACTTATGTGGCATTAGATGGGGGAATCAAGTGGCTTATATGGCATTAGATGGGGGAATCAAGTGGCTTATGTGGCATTAGATGGGGGAATCAAGTGGCTTATGTGGCATTAGATGGGGGAATCAAGTGGCTTATATGGCATTAGATGGGGGAATCAAGTGGCTTATGTGGCATTAGATGGGGGAATCAAGTGGCTTATGTGGCATTAGATGGGGGAATCAAGTGGCTTATATGGCATTAGATGGGGGAATCAAGTGGCTTATGTGGCATTAGATGGGGGAATCAAGTGGCTTATGTGGCATAAGATGGGGGAATCAAGTGGCTTATGTGGCATTAAATGGGGTACTCTAGAAACATTTGTGACTGTTCGTGACCCTTATTGCTGCCTAAGGATATCTAGTATAGCTAAGGAGGGGCTGCATTGTGTGGGAGACAAATTTGATTGCCAATGGAGCTGTTTTAAAATGTGATTGACTGCAATATTGAGACTGTCTTTATTGCGCTCTACTTGGCTCAGTCTCTGTACATACTGCTGTGGTGTACGTGATATATACTTGACAGAGTCGCTGTACCAGTTGCTGTGGGTGTACAGGATATATACTTGGCAGAGTCGCTGTACCGGTTGCTGTGGGTGTACATGATTCGGATCAAGTGTGAGAGCAACTCAGCAACCCACTCACGCCTGGCCAGCATAGTGAACTCCCTCTTCCCCAAAGGCTCCAAGACTGTTGTCCCTCGGGACACCCCCCTCAACATCTTCGTCAAGATAATCCAGTTCATTGCTCAGGTTTAGTACTTTTTCTAATGGACGCGTAATTACGAGTCCGTAAAAAATTTCTTCCCCCTAACAGGCCCTCCTTATTTTTTGAATGAGTGAAATATTGTGAAATCAGTCATTCACATATGCACTTGTGTGCTTGTTCGCCTTACTTATGAGCAAAACAATGAGAATTTAAGACTAAACTGCATTATTCGCAATGTCCATTGTTCTTGACTGGAGTCCTTATAAGGTCAATACCCAGAGAGGTAAAAGTGTTGTACCCGAGTTAGAAGATACGCTGTACCTGATGAGGGTTATAATTTGAGTCTTTGCTGCTCTTTCTAAGAGATGGTTGTTACAACGGTCCAAGTTTTGTGACCAGAATAGCTACAATGTTGAACAGTAGTTACCCTAGCGCGAGTTTGGTGACCAGAATAGGTACGATGTGGAACAAATAGTCACCTTAGCACGGGTTTTGTGACCAGAATAGCTACAATTTTGAACAGTAGTTACCCTAGCGCCAGTTTGGTGACCAGAATAGCTACGATGTGGAACAAGTAGTTACCTTAGCACGAGTTTGGTGACTCGGCACTGAATTTCATGAATTTTTTAAATGTGAATTTTTCGGATCACATTTCATGTGTTGAAAGGGACCTTTGAGCTAACTCCTAATCTGATGTAACCCGATAGGAGCGTCTGGACTTCGCGATGCGTGACATCGTGTTCGACCTGCTGAGTGTGGGACGCCCTATCAAGGTGATCCTGTCTCCTGAGAGGATGGCCATCGGGCTGCGGGCCTTCCTGGTCGTGGCTGACAGTCTGCAGCAGAAGGAGGGCGACCCCCCCATGCCACGCACCCTCGCCGTGCTGCCCTCTGGCAACACCCTCAGGGTCAAGAAAACTTTCCTGTCCAAGGTGCGTTGTCGTTGCTGCCGTGCCTCCATTGTCAGTTCTTTATTGGTTTTCATTTATTTTTCATTCCTTCTCGTTGTTTTTACCTTTCCCTTGTATTTCTTGTGTTGTTTCTCGTTCACTTGGTGTAATGTTCCTTGTTTACTTCGTGTGTTGTTCCTGTGCCCGTGTTTCTCAGAGGTGTTCTGGTATAGCAGATATAGCATTACACCTGTTGCAAATCTGTGTGTATTGATTTTCATGGTATAATCAATTCCTCTAGATGTAACTCCATCCTAGCTCTTCGCTCACATGCAGATCACTCGCCCGCATCTAATGTAGTTCAATTGTTCTCTCAGACAGGCTTTTTTGCTGTTTGAACAGCTCTTATTTTCGCTGGTAGCAGAGGTTTTGATGCACGCATTTCACGGCAAAATTATTAAAGGTGCGGAATTTTATACTAAGAAAGAGATTTCGTTTACGTCAAGATCTTGTTTTTCATTTGTAATGCGGGTTCAACATGGAAGCTGGCCTGGCTTGTTTGTGATTGCCAAGTATTAGGTAATAAATCCTGAAGGAAGACTCTAAGACCTTACCGTTATGACTCGATAAATTGCCAGTCGAGTGTCCCTTAGGACTCCCCACACGATTCTTTGATTTTCTTTACCGTTATTCAGCTCTATGTTATTCATTCTTGAGTAATTGGCATATTACTAAACGCTGGGTATCATTATCAGCGGGTGTGTTGTTCTGATAATACATTAGGGCGCCATAATTCACCAATGCCTGATTCATGATAGCTTTAAGTCACGAGAATGTTTCCGAGCTTGAAAGTACAATTCAAGAATTTCTGTTTTGCATCTCTGAGTCATTGAGGCCTAAAATCATACAAACTTTCAGATAGACTTGTAAGTAACATTTGCTATTCATGAATTAGGACTCTCTACTGTAGGGGTATTTTCACTAGTTTAATGTTTTCTGCTTCAGATGCTGACTGAAGACACGGCCCGGAACATCGGTCTAGCGTCATACTACCCCCTGGTACGCAAGACCTTCAATGACATGCTCAAGGCCCTCGACACTCAGTTCGGCAAGCCCCTCATGATGACCAACACGCACAACGTCAACAAGGTGCGTTAGGTCCTTTCTTCTTTTTATCACTTGTCTTGGGCTCGGAAGAATCCTGTTTCATTGAGCCATTCACCTGCTCGGAGTACTTTGAAATATTAGGGTATTTTTTGGGTCAATATGCAACTCAAACCTCTAGGGAGGTTGTGGGAAATGTTTGGGACTTCCACACTCGCAAAACTCTAAGTTGGAAAACGATGATATTTGAAGAAAAATGAATAAAGTGATATTTTAAGTGGACGATTGTTCATTTCTTCGAGGTATTTGGTAAGGCTCTTGGTATGAAACTTGAAGCGAAATATACACAGGTTGAACGATAAGTCGAGAGAGAGCCATTTGACGTGGAATAGCACAGTAGCCTGTGTTCTTCTACTCTTGAATCTTTACACGCTTTGTAGCATAACCCTTTACCAACCAAGTTATTTCGATGGTATGGCTGGATTTAGGGTGTCACGAAAAACTAGCGGCATCCTTACGAAAGTGGATGCCGCTGATGGGGAGACTAGGTAGCAATTAGGGAGACTAGGTACCAACCTCAGGCTGTTGGTAGTGTGTGTCGATTATACTTCGAAAACATATGACTGACCTTGAGAAAAAAGGGAAGTTCAACTTTCCGCGTATGCGAGTATTTACCCTGTTTCTTACTTGTTGAGTCGGAGAAATTTCGCATCTGACGCAAAATTTGCGCGTTAGGAACGATCTTAAGTATCCTGCTCTTGTGCCCAGGAACCGGACGAGCTCATTGGTGGAGAGCGGAAGGCGAAGATGGACCTGTTCCGTACATGCGTCGCTGCTGTGCCCCGCCTCATCCCTGACGGCATGAGTGGCCAGGAGCTCGTCGAGCTACTGGCGAGGCTCACGGCACACATGGACGAGGAGCTCAGGGGCCTTGCCCTTCAGAGCCTGCAGGCCCTCGTCATCGACTTCCCGGAGTGGCGGCATGAAGTCATTCACGGTGAGGCGGGCGTCTTTACAGCCTGCTCACCTTTGGTGTTGTTGTCGAGCTGCTCTACGTTGTTTCTTCTATTATCTCATTTTTTAATCCTAGAAAAGACAAGCTGTTAACGCAATGTTTAGTTCATTTGAAAATATAAGTTCATGCTTTTAAGCTTAACAGGCAACTAAAGAACTTGCGACACCTGCAGGGTACATCCAGTTCATCATCCGCGACGTGGGGGACGCGTTCCCACAGCTGGTAGACGCGTCGCTACGCATGTTGCTGCAGCTGTACATGGCCTGGCGCTCTGCCCTCTGTTCCTCCTCTGCTACCGCAGTCAGCACCCGCACCCCGCCTCATCTGCTGCAGCTCCAGAGCCTCCAGCTGCACCAGGTTTGTGTGCTGCTCGCCGAGGTTGTATGTACTAGTTGAGCTATTCTGTTGGCAATGGCTTATCTTATTAATTACCTATGTAATGAAGTTTTAAAACTGGAATCAGACTCGATGGATATTGAGAACTACCGTAATAAGTATAAATTACGTCTTGTAAGGAAATGTTTCAAACGTTCCGCAGCGTGGAGACGACCTGGACATGGTGTGCATGGGCGAGGCGGTGTCTCTGGTGATGCTGTGTTGCTGCAGGTCTCCTCCACGCCGACTGGCCGTGCTGCTCCTCAAAGAACTCAAGCTCCTCACCGCCAGCCTCGCCTGCGCCCCGCCCCTTCACTCGCCACTCTTCGACTGCCTCGACAAGTGAGCACAGCGAGCCATGGGGGACTTGTACAAATGCTGTCGTTTTTAGTGTAGGAGGCTTGTGTCTGTGTTTGTGTGTTGCCTTTTTTTGTCGCAATGAGTCTAGGGTGGGTTATAAAATCGCAGTGTTGTCAAGTGTACAAGTGTAGAAGACTGGTATCTAGGATTGTCTGGTGCGTTTAAGCAGTTACAACTTTTTAGATTGCATGAGCTGATGATAGTTTCGAATTCGCATTTCGAAAACCAAAACATTTTATTTGCGTTTACAGGTATTGTGCCAGTGTGGTGGAGAGCGTGAACAGCCAGGTGGCTGCTACGGAGCGAAGTGGCTGTGTAGGAGTGGCTCCTTGTGGCGGTGCCAGTAGCACGGACCTGCAGTGGCTGGCCGAGCGCACCAGCAACGTGTGGACAGGCGGCACCAGTGATGTGGACAAGACGACGGGACACGTACCCCAGCCTGACGTGTGGCCGCAGGTGACCTGGGGCGGGCTGGCTTGGTGGAGGAAGTTGCGTCACGTCTGAGACTGTTTTCGCCGCACCATTTATTATTGAGCACTTCTGTAGCGTGCACCATTGCACTATTCCTTTTTTCTCTTTGGTCTATTGTGCGAGATGCTTTCATCCTTTTCCTATATTCATTTTTACTTTCTTCGCAGCATCTCTCTTTAGTTTGCAGCGCTTTGCTTCCATTGTTCCGCGTCCACTTTTCGTGTCGCATGTAGGCGGGGTTGTTAACTAACCAAATCTGGAAAATTACTCTTGCACACAGAGGGTGCGCTGGTGGACTTATCTCAATTCTTTTTTGCATCATTTTTTCACGTTGTAAACAAAAGCAGTTTTTGGGTAGTTCTCGTACGGGATATTTGAGTTTAGGAAACTACGTTTCAGATATGATACAAGGTTCAGTTAAGGGAGGTAATTTCTGTGCGTGGCTGCCAGGTTGAAGAAATTCAACAGCCATGGGCGTAGAAGTCTACTGTGGCTTTATTTTTGATAACATTATTTTTCCTGCGCTTTACCGCTTATTTTTCGTCTCGTAACGAAATTGACTTGCAACTGGCGCAAAGTTCAGCAGTTTTTTTGATATATGCTCCTATTTTAGAATTCAGTACGTTCAAATTGAGCCTAATTGACCTTTGCACATCTGCAACTAGATATCAACCAGTAAATCAGACAAATCAAAAAAGTATGCTTTGAATTTGTACGCAGAAGCTACCAGACATCATGTTTCTTTTTCTGCCCAATTTTTCTTGAACGTCTTGGTGACATTGTGGTTTAATTAATCTGAGGCATTTTGCGTGTTAGGATGGTGCGATATACAGATGCTTGCTCCGTGACTTGCGTGATTTATTGACCAATCAGCCCCGGAAGGTACGAGTTAGTAAACGATTCATTTTTCACTCCCGCATGGTTCATTATGACATTTCATTGTGTAAACAGGGCTTCCGTGTGCGCAGGTGCTGCTGGGATTCCTGCTGCCAGAGAGGGTGCTGTCCCAGTGCCCCCGTGTGGTGGCCCACACCTGGCCCCTCATTTACACCCGCGCCGCCAACCTCTACCCCACCATCGACCCTCTGTGAGCTGTGTTGTGTTCGGGTTGTGGTTGTGTGACGTTCTGCGGGTCATTGGTCTCCCGGTCATTGTTCATAAGAAAGATTGACGTTAGCCACACTTATATGAAAACTGAAGCAATGTTGCTCACTGGAAATAATGTGAATTCAATGAACTAGTGTAAATTTTGACGATAAACGTCTTCAAAAGCAGAATTAGGTACACGAAAATTAACGTTGGTGTCTCAATATCGGCGACACTGATGTTATTCGCCGACGTGGGTCACTGGTTACAGGTTTTTAAGTACTGTTATTGACTGGTCGAAGTTAGTCTTTCACGTCCTGCGGTCGACAATTTTGTACCGATTTCTTGTGATACACATATATAAGTACCTTTATATATAAGTACCTTTTTATTTTGAGACGCATATTAGTAGCTGAGTATTCATCGTGGGGCGAGTTGTAAAATTTCTTGTCAAAATGTGAGGGTACAAGGTTATTTTGGCCTTACTGATAGCTATATTTTAACGCAGTCCTCATGGTGCCTTGCTGTACGTCAGTTTCACATTCCATGTTCTGAATAATTGGGTTCACATCCCTATTCAACAGTAGTAATAGTAGTGGCAACATAATTTGCTAGTGCATTCCCTATTGAAGAACCGAATGTGTAATTGTAAATTTACGTTCCCATGGCTCTAATTATAAATTACCGTCAGTCATGCTTTCTCCGTGGAGTTTTTTGTGCAGTTTTACATTGGTTTAGATCCTGTTTTGCATTGGTTTAGATCCTGCTTTGCATTGGTTTAGATCCAGTTTTGCATTGATTTAGATCCAGTTTTACATTGGTTTGGATCCAGTTTTATTTCGCAAAGTGTTGCCAACCTCCAGCCCAAAACAGCCGTGCCAGAAAGCTTCTGCTATTGTTGGAAGCTTCCGTAGCAGTTAACACGTTATTCAAATTTCGTTATATGCTGGATGGTATTTTATATGTTCTGCAGAAAGAAATAGAAATTATCTGTCCTACAATTTAAGGCTGTGCTTGAGTCTGGAATGGATCAGAAGTGCATTGCCGCTTACTCCACCATGGTTAAATAGCTCTTCATTGGGACACGCGTACCCCTTACGGTACACTCAGTATCATTACTTTCACATTAGTTTATTTTTGTTTAAATAAAAATGCAGCCTACCAACAGGAAATGTTGTCACTGTTTTTGTACTACAGCCAATAAAGCGGTAATGTGCCTTCAATAGAGAATATATGATACGACTAAAAAGATCATATGCTACTTGTATTAAATGAAACTGTGTTAATCAATTACATAACAATATAAACGGTAAAGCGCTGAGAGACACCAATTCAACTCGCTGAACTTGACTAAAAGTTTGCATGTTCAGACAACCGAATGACAACCGCGCCTCGTTGCTGCGGTCAGCGACCACGCTCAAGAAGCCTGTGTGCGAGCGCGACCTGTACCTGAACCTGTGGCGCAACTACGTGGTGCTGGCCTGTCGTGTCGTGCCCTCTGTAACCTCAGTCAGCGCTTCCGTGGCCAGCTCTTCCATCTCTGCCACGGTATCCTCCGCCTCCTCCACGCCTGTGCAGCAACGCTGCGCCTCTCCAGACATCAGTGTTGGGTCAGTTCGAGTCCCCTGATCGCGAGCTCTGGGTGATGATCAATCGACTTGGGAAGGTGGTGGGAGACACGTGCATAATAGCGTTGAAGATTGCAATTTTGGTGATTCTCTAGTCAAACTCAGAGTTGAAGTTGTGGTAGTTGAAGTTTAGGGTTACTGCCAGTCTTGACCTTGATGCAAGAGAATCAGGTTGAAAAATTTAGTTTTATATCTCCTGTCTTGTCACTGAGTATAAAGAATAAAGTACTCGGTTGTATTGGAAGAACTGCTGATTCAGTACGAAGATGCATACGCATGAAGTAGAACTTATTCGGTTATTGCCAGCTGGCACCTGAAGACGAGCCGGAGCAGTCATACTGGCCAGGGTAAAGGTCTTTGTAGCACTTGCTTTTGTAGCACTTGCTTCTGTCGTACGTTCGCTTTTGGTCAGAGCTTAGGTCGAAACTTAAAGCAATATAGTTCGGTAGGTTTTGCTTGTTGATTCATGACGCATCGCATTAGCTACCGTTCAACTCGTCTTGTTGTTCCTAAGCACACAGTTATTTTATTGATTCTTGTTTTATAATTTAAATACCACCTCAAAAGTGGTCTTTTACAAAACAAATCGTATGCATTTTCAGCTCTTCACCCGACAGCGGTGTGAGCAGCGGAGGTGGGGGCACAGGAGGGGGCAGTGGAGGGGTAGCGCCGCCCCAACTCTACAAGCTGCTGGTGCCGTTGCTGCGCTGTGACCTCGTCGAAGTCAGGGACGTGGCCAGCCTCGCCCTGGGCAACATTAACCATCACGCTCTCGGGTATGTGAGGGCTCCGAGTGGAAGGCTTCTCTTGGCAAGGGAAGGTTATCTATTCGGAGCTGCTGAGTACCTACCCAATACAGACAGTTTTGAAACCATCTTTAAAATGTCTCCACAGCTCTTTATGAGTTACAGAGATTTTATGTATCGTAGGTGCTACTAGAACGTAGCAGAAAAACAACATTACTGCAACAAAAGATAAACGCGTAGCTATATCAACCCGATTTTTGAAGGATTTATGTGTAGTTTTGCCGTTTGGAATGCGTTGAACCCGACAATTGTGAGAGGCGTCGCTCCAGTGTTGAACGTAATGGAGTGCCCGAGCTTTTTCAAAGAGAAGTAAAAAGGTGAAGAAACGAAGCCAACTCTGACCATGATCTGTTTTTATATGTACATTTCTAAATTTATCTTTCGTCGGTTCCATAAATTTTTGGAGGATTTTGAATCAGGAAATCATGGCGGTCCTTCTATTTGAGACAATGACTTCTTGTGTTGCCTGAACCCTTTGTAGACTACATAATAGGTCGTACATCAATACTAAACTCATGATAGACTATGTTGAGGGTTCTGCATCAATACAGAACCCATAGATTATATGAGGTTCAGCATCAATACCAACTCTTTTGACTGCCCAGAAAGCTCCAATTAATTCACTGTAACCATAGCGATATGTCCTAATATACCTCTCATACAAGAACCATCACAAGGCCTTATACAACATACCTATCCTCACGTCTGCGGGCACCGTATGTTAACAAGTGTTGGATGGAACCGACCAAATTTGGTCAGAATACATATTTCATTGAAATATCCGGTACGAAAGTGCAGAATAGCTACAAGCGGAATGTTCACGTCCGCGGATTGTCTCTCCCTCTAATTAGTCCGTTAATTAGAGTTTCAACTGTGCATACACTAGAACATCGCATACATGGAGGAAATGTACGTGCTTTTTTGTTGATAACAGCGACGTGATGGAGGAGCTGGTGGGCAATGTGCGCGAGAGCCTGGACAGGAAGCAGGAGAACATGCGACGGCGCCGCCGTAGGGACGCCTTGCGTCTGCAGCTCATGAAGCTCTTCCATGCCGCGGCCGCTGCTGAGACCTTCGCCCTCAGGTTGGAACGGAATTTGGTTGATGTGCTACCATGTGTCGTCGTGGACGATGATACCTGCCAAAAGAAGCAGCTGCTGCGGTTGTTGAGTCACTGTCTGTATTTTGGTCACTAAAGCGCTAGAAAATTGCTACTACTACTACTACATCGTCTGTATTTTGTTTCAATAGTATTGTATTTTACATAAATCTCGACATTCGTGTCCACTTTATTTGACTGCATTACACACTGCAACTCACTTAATGCGAGCTTAGTTTTGCAACTGATGAGACTCACAACAACTGATGAGGCTCAAAGCAACTGATGAGGCTCAATAATGTGGTTGGTGTTCCCACTGCAGTGACAGCGTGCTTGACAGCGACACAGGGTCCCTACTGAAGCACTACCTCGACTACCTTGACGGCGCCCGCTGTTACCTCGAGAGCGACTGGGACAGAGACAACGTCCTACTCTCGCAGATCAAAGTCCTCTTCTGCAAGTTCGTCAGGAAACTCCTGAAAAGCTTCACGTGTGAGTTCTCTTAGTGCCACGAGTGGCTAGAGTACAAGCCGTCCCTGCTCGAATATCTTATGTAAGACTTCTTTAGGTTTGGTTTTATGAGAATTTTCTGGTGGTGTTTGTGCTTGTTGTGTCGAGTCTTGAGGATTGAAGAATTGACTTTGAGTTGAATTAACTTGGAATGTGTCTGTGCAGTGGAGCAGCAGCAGACGCTGGTGCCCCGGCCCATCAGGCGCGGCCTCTTCTGTATGTTTACTTCCTGGACCGGCAACTTTGGTGCTCACTTCGGCTATGCGGTCAGTCCTGCCGCCCTCCTGCTCTAAGCCTGTTCATAGCTCCATCCTCCTGATTTAGGTCTGTTCATAGCTTGACCCTGTTTCCCTTACTCTGTCCATAGCCCCGGCCTTTTGTACTAGGTGTGTCCATAGCTTTGCCCTCCTGCTGTAGATCTGTTCTTATCTTCTGCTCTCTTTCTCAGTCTGTCCATAGCTCCACCCTTCTGCTCTAGGTCTGTCCGTAGCCTCGCCCTCCTGCTTTAAGTTTGTCCATAGCCCCTCTTCTTCCTACTCTGTTGAGCGTCGTAATCTACGTTTTACTTGCCCCCACACCGCTGTGCTGAGGTGTTCTGTGCTTGTCTTTGGCAGCCTCGCGACGTGTGTGTGCACGGGGACGAGCTACGACAGTGTGCCCTGGAGGCGTCGGTGGCAGTGCTGTGCTGCGGCCCCGTACACGACTCCTCTCTCCTGCAGGAGGACGCCCTCCTCTACCCCTGGCTGGATGCCATGCTGCTCTCTCCTGTTCCCACCGTAAGTGTTGCATGGTGTCTTTTACGTCTGTCCTACAGTCCATTAACATCATAAATGAAGAGCAAACCGGGTAGCCTCTCACAGGAATCTTATGCCAGATGAGACTGGAGAAGCTACTTTTTACTTGCGACGAGCGCAACTGAAGCTACAGTACTTGACCCGCCTGAACCAGCTTTCACTCAGCCCCGGCTGGGTTTGCATATATAATTCGGCTGGCAAACAAGAAATATTTCCCTACTACCATCCCGCGTATTTTCTACTCGAGAAACGCACATTTCCCGTTGCCTGGAGTGCTGTCAGTAGCCCTTGAAGATGTGCCTCTGGCGAATCCCCTCTCCATTTTTGTCCCGGGTGCAGGTTCCCGAAGAAGGACATAACCAGCGTAACAGCTCTTAAGCATATATTCCTTCCCTACATGGAAGCGCACCATTTTCTTTCTTAGTACATTTACACTGATGGCTCCAAGTCTAGTGATGAAATGGGCTGTACCGCCGTGACCGAAGCCAATGTGCATCCCATAACGACAGTTTTCTCAGCCGAGGTCGGCGTTATTGCTGCTGCTCTAACTTTAGTTACCGAATTTGAGTCGGTAACCGACTCAACATCTCAGCAACGATAATGCGAGGTCACTGAGCTTTCTGAACCTTAGAGGAAACGACTTTGATCAACGGCTGATTGAAATGATTTATAAATGCCCTGACAAACGATTCGACACTAAACCCTTGAAGAGATACTTACCCTGGAGAAATATCTGTAAATATTCGACCTCTTCCTCGAGTTGTAATGTCAACGTGTTGCCAACTCGTTTCTTTCAAATGACTGTTGCTCGCCTGACACCTAAAAATGCTCAGAACCAGAAAATCAAGTTATTTTCTATTGTTGGTCCAATGGAAAACTTTTGAACTTCTGCAATTCTTGTGCTCTGTAACGAAATTTGTGTTTTCGGTGCGAAATTGTCCGAAGATCGTGAAGCGCCAGTTGTTAATGGTTCACTACTCATTACTCCTGCGGCAGGTACATCATGTGTGAATACTAACCTGTGACTCGTTCAGCCATTTCAATCTGAGAAACGAATAGTGTGATTTTGTGCTAATATTAAGCGAAAACTGCTCACATGCGTGAATAAAGTGTTGAGTTGTCCCGGCACTGAAATGACGATGATTTTATTTTATAAGTATGTGGTTACTGCAGATACGATTAGCCAAAACAAACCACACACGAGCTGCATTTCGATTTGGAAACATTTTCACATTAGTGAATAAGTTATTTCCGTAGGAAATTATCGATGGACTGTATAATCAATAAATCATCTTTTGCTATTATCTTCTGTTAGCCGTGTTCTTATTCGGCATTATTACCATCAAGTGTCTATAAAATAGGCGCTGTACATTAACCTGTTAACAGTCACTGTTCAGGTGACTGGGGGTGCATTCACACGGTCCGTGTAATCGACAGTGACCGTGTGAATGCAACAACCACGGCGTCCACATATGTTAAAAATGTCATTTGACAAGCTAATAGAATTATAGGGATAGATTAACTGATTAATCTTTGAAAATTTTCCACATTTTCTCATGCAAAGGTCTCAAGCTTAGCGCACGAAGCCATCGTGCTGCTGCTGGAGTTCAACCCGGACAGCGGGGCCCTGTTGGACTGGCTTGTGGACCGGTGCTACACGGCCGAGTCCGGCGTGGGGGACGAGTGTTTCAACGCCCTGGCCACCATCTTCTCGGCGCGGGAGTACCCGTGTGACCGCTACACCGCCATCATGACCGTGTCTCTCCTCTACACAGCCTGCCCCCGCTCCCCCCTGCAGGAGACCGCCCTGCAGCTCCTGCAGATCCTCGAGACTAGGTTCTTTGGGACGTCCTCGGCCCTCACGGAGCTGGGGTCTGGCGGAGGGGTGTGCTCGACACTCGATGTGTTTCTCTCGACCACGTACTCGCGCTCCCACGTGTTCCTCTCGAAGCAGCTGGCGCACCTCCACCCTGAGCTCACCATGCCCATTTTCTCTGAGATCAGCTGCCGCCTCCAGACAGCGCGCAGGTCAGTTTGTCAGTATTCACCCCTTTACCGACCAAATTGATCTTAAGGCTGCATTTAGCTAAGTACGGAAAATTAACTGCAGCCCTGTGTACATGTGCAATAAGGCTGCATTTAGGTTTTTACGAAAAATTAGCGGTATCCTTATGAAGCTGGACCAAAAGGTCCTTATGGGCTGTATGTTCATTTCGTTATGCCGCAGCTAAGCTTTGCCTTTTGGCTGTTACGTTGTTTCACTTTAGTTTTTTCTTTTCTTTTATGGAATAAATTTTAAATCATTTTAAACGAAAGATTTTATTTACCGTCATTCATTGTTAAAATTTTTCCAGATAAGTCATTTTCATTTTCCTCTGAATTCCATTTTAATCAGCAAAGTACTGTTTATTCATTCCCGGTTAATGCTGTTCTCAGTGTACGGATGTACTTGAAATAATAACTTAATTTCAACCCTGCATGTACTCGAGCATAAATAACCTACACTCTCAGCGGTCATTCCTGAAGATGACAAGCTACTGCATAAGGCCGCGTGCGTTCTGAGGGTTGGCTTCTCTACTAGAAGCCACTTGGGTATCCTGCATACCTCCTGTCTCTACAGTTCCAGTCTAGGCATCGTCCAAATAACACGTGTGCTTC
>VOMN01105139.1:0-26770 GCA_014899125.1 Orchestia grillus | reverse complement strand
CACAAACCCAACACACACCCAGGTCCCACACCCCCAACACACACCCAGGTCCCACAAACCCAACACACACCCAGGTCCCACAAACCCAACACACACACACACTCCTCCCACACATCCAACGCACACCCAACATACACCCAACACACACCCAACGCACACGCAACTCCCACACACCCAACTCCCACACACCTAACACACATCCAACTCCTACTCATCCAACAAACACCCAACATATATCCAACTTCCACACACCTAACGCACATCCAAGAAACACCCAACACACACCCAACACACACCCAACGCACATCCAACTTCCACACACCCAACGCACATCCAAGAAACACCCAACACACACCCGACACACACCCAACGCACACGCAACTCCCAAAAACCCAACTCTCACACACCCAACTCCCAAAAACCCAACTCTCACACACATAACTCCCACACACCCAACACACATCCAACTCCTACGCATCCAACAAACACCCAACATATATCCAACTCCCACACACCCAACACACGTCCAAGTTTCACACATCCATCAAACAACCAACATCTAATAAAATTTGTCAAAATCAAACCGTATCCGGATATATATCCTATGCAGTTAAGTCGGTATCCAAAATACAACATTAAACGAAGAGTATAAATTTCGAATATCTCAGATTCGACAGACAAACGTGTGCAAGGTTTCAAGAAAGCAAGCAAGCAAGACGACCAGAGTTTAGCATAGTATAGATAGATAGATAGAAAGATAGATAGAAGATAGATAGACAGATAGATAGAAGATAGATAGGTTTCTAAATCTTGGAACAGTTTATCAGATGAGTAACCAGAGTAAGGCAGAACACAACACACACGTTGTAGTGCTTTTATGACATCATTAGTACCTGAATATTTACTAGCTAGAAACCTCTTAACATGAGTATCGGCAAGAGCAGAGAGAAACCTGTTACTTGAAAAAAAATTTGTACAACAAGTAAATTCGACATGTAAATCCCTGAAACTAGCACAAACGATATATGTAAGTTGTACACCATATTATCCCCACAACTACTAAGTTGTTCCTCGCATTCAAAGGTTGCTTCATTCTTTCAGCTTCCATTTAGCAATGTTCTCCCAACATTCATTCCCCATTCATTTCCAATATTCATGTATCCTTATTCTCCCAGCATCCATTCAGCAATGTTCTCGACAACCCCATTCTCTCAGCATCCATTCAGCAATGTTCTCACCAATATTCATATCTCCCCATTCTCTCAGCATCCATTCAGCAATGTTCTCCTCAGCAGTCGTTTCGTGCATTGAGGATGCTGGAGTGAAGCGAGCAGTCGTCTACAGGATATAATTTTGCGCGCATTTTACAATTCTGGATAATTATTTGCATTCATTATAAAAATGATTCTGTATTGGTTCAATAAGATTCCATGACGAACTTATAAAATAAGGTTTCATTGTATCATTATCTGAGAACAAAACTTAGTAGAAAGTAAAAAAGTCTACCATGCACACCGTTTGGTGTAATAAATGAATATCAAAGTGAACTTCCCTTCTTGCCCAGCGAGGAATTCAACGACTGGAAGTTGATTATATTTCTAATTGTAAATACGGTCTATTTCACAGGATGATAGAATAACACAGGCTGATAGAATGAAATTATAATTTATTTTGCAAGAGAAGCTTTTACCGAAATTTGCGTAGTTTGAAAAGGGGGAAATAAACTCATAAAATGAGATCAATTGATAAAAATATTTCGTTTACACTGGATCCATGACGCTGCCAAGCGTCAGAAGCATCACACGGGATTATTGTTCTCGTACAAATCGCTGCATGCAGAAATTAAGAAGCGCTCTTCAGTGGTAAACCAGAACGGGCCAGAGAACAGCGCCTGGGGTATCTTTTCATTTAGTAAATAAATCTCTTCACTGGCAATAATCTGAGATTACTTTCCGACTCCTGGGAAGCATTAGTTCAGCTCTGAGAAATGTAATTGCACTATCAGGAATTGCAGCTAAATTGCAAGAAACTTACAATTGCCTGCGTGAGGGAGGGACCATCATGTAGAAGTGATCACTGTCATTATAGGCCATCTTATACCACAATAGATGCGGTGCGAGAACAATTTTTCTGTAAGCGACGGTTCTCTTTAAGATTTTTCTGGACTGTGATATGACTAATTGCAAATGACAAGCCGCATAGTTCCTCGAAATCTAAGTAAAATGTTAGTAATTCTGTAGCTTAATCTATAAGCGTTATTAGACACATAATTTTCGTCTCTATATACTCGAATATTTAATTTTCATGATTTATGTCTGCTACTCATTTGGAATTTCATAAACAGCACTGTATATATAGAACATAAGGAAGTCCGATGCGTTATGAACTTAATATACGGCGCCCTGTATGGAACGTAAGGGGCTCAAAACGCATAATTCAGTTAATAGGCGACACTTTGTGTGGATGGTAAAGGGCTCACAATGGGTTAATTAGTTAATATGCGGCGCTTTATTTTGTCCCATTTTAAATGGAACTTAAGCACACTCAATGAATTACTTGGAAAATGTTTTTCTTAAGGAAGAAAGAAAAGAAGAATATAAGGAAGTTGAGTGCCTAAATAAACTATTTCAAGGGAGAGACATGCACAGGAAAAATGAATTCGATTCAGTGACTGAATGCCGCAGCCGCTGCTGGCTCTCCGGTCTGTGATGTCTCAAATGATTGGCAGGCGAGAGGACAAACGAGGCCTTGTCTCACCGCGCCCAGGACTCCTCAGCTTTTCATTCCAAACGATTTTCTGTTGATGAAAGTTCCCCTCAAGTAATAAAGAAAATATTGGAGCAAGCCCCCGCACACACGACGGCTGCGGCGCTGGGTCGCGTCACACGCTAATTTCTGTGAGATCTTTCCTAGGTTTTCTACAGAGACTCAGAGCACTTCAGGGTAAAATATAATGAATACCTAATAATGGCAGAGAAAACTAATGCAATCATTCGTTGCCAATATCCATGAAAGGAGCTGAAATAAATGCAATTTTTGAACGACTGTAGAGAATATGTTGCTTATCAACTCCAATAACTACATGATTTTTTTAAAATATAGCTGACGTTGGAATGTGATCTAAATCATCTATGCACCAAATACACGGTAATTTGATTAAATAAAGTGATAATGCCATCACCTACAGACTGATATGCATTTTAATCATATTCTAAGCCAAAGATTAATGCCAATGTTCGTATTTAATCTTGAGGTCGTAACGTTCTATTGAATTTTAAAAAGAAGTTATTTCAAGTTTTCAAATTAATTCCACGCCCTGAAGACATGTTTAGCCTGATAGAGAATTAATGGGTAGGGTCACCAATCATAGATGAGTTTCGCTACCGTGCATTTAACTTTTTCTCTCATTACAAATTTTTTTTTGGGAATCAACAAAGCACAATTCCTGTTTTTAGCTCAAGGTTTTGATCAGAAATGCTTTAGCAGTCGTCAAGGGACGAGAGTTTGATCATATTTTTTAGTCCACAAAAAACCGCTGCACTGATTTTAAGTAAGAGTTACACTATGTGTCTGTGATACTGTGCAACAGTTTAACTTTGATGTATTTATTTGGATTTTACTCCTTAAAAATGCAACTTAGTAAATATCAGCTGGTTTTCATAATGGACTCACACAGCAACAACCGGTGCGTACATTATAGACTCGTACAGCAATAACCGGTGCGTACATTATAGACTCGTACAGCAACAACCGGTGCGTACATTATAGACTCGTACAGCAACAACCGGTGCGTGCAGCGTTAGGTAAGCTCAATCAAAAGTTAATTGAGCACAAAAAATTAAATGTTAAGTATTTTGTTTCTATTGCTCTGTTTAACGAACAAAAATTTCTTTTTTGAGTATTCGAATTTTTTTATTGATAACCATACTTTCTCTTGATTTGATATGCACCCCTAAAACGCGAGAAAATGTTACTGTATAACAGAAAAATAACCATGTCAATATTAAAAACAGAGTGGATCCAATTTTTGAGGTATGGGAATAACGCTCAAAGGCACGCTCTGTAAAATTATGTCGAGTGTCTGCACCTGTTGTTCGTTTCAATGAGTATGTGCAACATTTTATTCCCGCACTGGAGGAATTCGATAGAAATACGTTCCCGAGTCCAGGATCTCGGGTTCGTATTCTTAATCAGCGAGACAATGTACATATGTCATGGAAGTCAGTCTGTATCAGTGATACAGAAAATTACATTATTTCACCGGATATTTAACGTCATTCTTGCCTGCATGGGCACGCTAGTTGTTCCACGATATACTGATACACTGTTAAAAAATTGAATAAAAAAACATTTTCTTGCTTGAGTCATTATACTGAACGAAAATGATACAGTTGTTGCTTACTCGCTTGGTTGGTCCGTCTTTCTGTCACGCTTTGAAGGATTTAGATACGAAAAAATTCCTGGGTCCGTATTCCTAACTAATTAGCAAGACTGTCAGATGAGGCAGGTCGTATCAGTGATACTGAAAATAACATTATTTCCTATTAGAGTCACCATAAATTAGAGGGGATATTAAGAGTTAAATATAATTTTCCCACCATTTTTTGGGAGGGGAGCGTCCACTGGCTCCAGCAAATATCCAGGGCTCATATTTCAAGGATTTTATTGTTTACTGGAGGGGAATTAATTAAATAGACCAATTAAACGCATTTTTGTTACATGATATGTAAAACGATTTAAGAAATTTTCAGGTCTGATGGAAGAATTTGTTGTTAAAAGTTTTTTTTTTTTTGAAATCCATGAGGTGGCCTGTTAGCTGGACGTGTTGACGGACAAGCGAATTGGTTTACTTCGTTTTTGGGATCATTAGTGTTGGGAACCAAGTTAACCCCAATTTAATTCCCTCCCCAGTACTAACCCATAATAAATGAATCCCATAACAAATTGAATTAAGTGAAATTCTCTGCTTGGTATATTTTCGATTTGTTTGAACGCGCAATTATTCAAAACTATAGGCGTTAACTGGAATGATCTACACACCTCTACATAATAATGTATATGTCTATACATTCCGTACATACTAATGTCTATACACCCCGTACATACCAATGTCTAAAAGCGAATAGTTGAAAGACTCTCAGGTTCCATTGTTAGGGAATTAAAATTTCAAATTTTCGTCTGAGATATTGGTTGGTCCTACATACTAATGTCTATACACCCCCTACATACTAATGTCTATGCACCCCCTACATACTGATGTCTAATGTCCCTACATATTTTTAACTTTCGCTCTTATACTAATGTCTATACACCCCCCTCATAATAACGTCCAAAGTTTCACGCGGCTCTCTCCCTTGGAAACACACTTTGCGAACGAGAGCGAAAGCTTGGGTGGTAAACTATAAAATCCAACTGAAGAAATTTAAATAATTTTTGGAGTATGTCTATAAAATGCAATCCAAGTCGTTGCTTCGTTCGAGAGGACACCTAGCGCACGGTATCCATGCTACGGTAAGTATTGACTCAAATTGAAATTCTGTCAAAAAACTATTCAGTTTTTGAGGAACAGATGAATATTTCAAAGAAAAGCTGTTTGTGAACGGGATTATCCCATTATCCGCAGTTTAGATCAGTGTTGCCTTACAAACTGCATACTGAATTGCATATTGAGAACAAGAGGTAAAAGAGAGAAAAACTACTATTTTTGGGGGTTTTCGATCATTTTCATCGCGTAAAGAGCATCGTAAATATTTTTTGGCAAAAACTTTTACATAAAACTATTGCCGATACTAGTTACATTTATTCGTATTTTTAAAGTTTAATTCACATTGGAAGATTTATCTCCTTCTGAGTGAAGACGATTTGTTCATTTTTCACTGTGACACAAAAAACTTGGGTGTAAAAAACTGGGTTACAAAATTTCCAGGGTGTGTAGGATACGAAATAATAATTACCCACATGCCCCTTTTAGATGCCCTTGTTCCACTTTCAGAACAAAGAGAAAGTAAGTCATGAAATTTTGACCAATTCTTTGTGTTCCGACCAGTCCTTGAACGTACAAGGGTGGCCTATATGTATGGTCCCGTTTCATGAAATTGAGTCTTCAAGATTTGTTAAGGTATCAGTGCTACCGATATCAGTGAGGGCTCCTTACATTAGGGCCCCCCTGTGTTGCCAGCGGTGCGGCTCAGAGGCTGCGCACCAGCCCCTCTGCATCAACAGCTGTGTGCCAGAGTCAGCGTGTTCAGAGCACCTAATTACTTTAGCAGTACTGTTTATGTGATTCTGTTGACAGTCGTCGATAGTTATTTTAGGCAATTTTTTTATGGTTTGAAGGGGATAAAATTTCGATATATGTCTTGCTGCGGAGATTGACGTGCAACAAAATCCCCTGAGAACATTCTTGTAGATAAAATGTCTATATGAGAAATAGCTCTACATTTTTATCATAATAATTGTTATTCCGATTTAAAATTTCTACATAATTTTTTAGCTAAAATTCTTCTTGTTTTCAAACTTGTTGCTTATGAAGTGCATGGTGAAAAATGTAAATGCATCGTGAAGAGGTGAGTTGAATGGTCCTGATACGCCCGTGGAAGAGGTGAACAGAGGAGCAGCGCAGGCACCACAATGCCCACGGTGTCTTAAAAAAGAAAATGTTATACATGGTAGGAATCTCATTTGAATAATAACTAATAAACCTGAATAACAAATCCAGGTCTATGTCACGCGTCTGTTGAATGCATATACATAGGTGAAGAAAATTATTTAAGACTTTAAATAAATTAACTCCGTAGTCTTGCCGAGAATCAATGCTACCCTCGAAACGCAGGTTTGGGAGGAACAAATAATTTTTATTTTATCTGTACATAGAGACACCAGAAGCTCCAATGGAGTGATGGAAAATCTCAAAGATGCTCGGGCTAATAAGAAGGGTTTTGAGAGCACAATTTATTGGATTGTTCAGAAATTTAACGGTACGGGATCAATCCTAAGCTCAAACAAGGAGGGAGTAAAATATTAATAAAAAGAAACTGTAATTACCAAATTCCTACAAGTTACACATGTAAGGAGCGGCTGTGGAAGAATTTAACAGTATTCTCAGCCACCCACTCGCTTCGCTTGGTCACGTGATAACGCCGATGGCATATTAGGTTATTTGGAAAGATGTGACTGATCCTGAATTCATTTGATATTTTGACCGATCTGACTTATTCAAAATTGAGTTATTATTACAAAGAGAATGGCTAACTCAGAATTCATTCATATTTTGAAATATATGACTCATTCTGAATTCATTCTTTATTTATTGAGTTATGATTCATTCTAAATTTACATATTATTGAAAGAGGTATGGCTTACCCAAAGTTCAAATATAATTTACAATAATCCTTGTTTAAATTCACTTGCTGTTCAGAAAGATGTGACTAAATTCATTTATCACGCACAAAGACATCACAAATTCAAAAATTATCTATTAATTAGGTATATACAACTCATTCAAATTTCATTTTCTTGTTAGAAAGACATGACGTATTCAAATTTCACTCATTATTTAAAAATATATGACTTATCCAAACCTTATTTGTTTTTTAAAGAGACATGGCTTATTCAAATTTCATATAATATTTAGAGAAATATGACGAATTGAGATTTTGTTTTTTATTTAGAGAGATATGATTTCCTCTAAATTCGCTTCACGCCCCCTCAGATGTGCGCTCAGTTCCAGGCGAGGTCCCCCAGCAAGCTCCTGCAGCACCAGTCGTGTTGGTGCGCTGTGCTCTCTNGGGGGGGGGGGAGGGCATGCGAGACAACGTCCCTCAAATACTACTGACAAAGTTCGCTAAGTCTCAATTTTAATTAATTATTCTGAATTCGATTCACTGAATTCAGGTTTTTGGAAGTGCAAGTTCTAAAGCCACATATGTAATGGGAATTCAGTATCTGGAAATTCAGTACATGCGGAGTAACACACTCTCGTTAGCATAGGATGCAACTGCGTCGATAAAGTTATTTTACAAAAAAATTCACATAGTACCAATTGTGCATAATTTGAGTGCACTGAGTTTCGTCGCTTTAGCGTCTTCTGTACACGTAAGGCTGAAGGGATCGTCATCACTAATAGCCAATGAACTAGTTCGCTTAGAGTTGTCTTATTATTAGACACTCATAATGAGATGCGTCAGACCTGGAGCTCTGCCTTTAAACGTTTATTCAGAAGAGATAGAACGCGCATGGGCTTTCTATGAATATCTTGACTAATTTTTAGAAAATATCCGAAACCTTCAAATAACACCCAACGATGTCACGATGGGATTAAACTTTGTCCTATGAGAATTTTACAGGGACTCATCAAAGTCAATAATTTTTCTCAACTGCTGAGCAAATGGTTTCCTGAAATTCTGGCTTTGACGTCTTAGGGTCATCGAAAATTTTATTTTACGCCTGGCACGATCAGTGAACAGCGCCTTGATCTGAGAACGCTCAATGTCAGGCCGCGGTGGAGCCCGCTCTCTTCCACAACACATTCGTTCAATGTCAGGCCGCGGTGGAGCCCTCTCTCTTCCACAACACATTCGTTCAATGTCAGGCTGCGGTGGAGCCCGCTCTCTTCCACAACAAATTCGTTCACTTGTGTACCCCTCGGTGGCATGTAAAATAGACATGTCCCAGTCGGTGACATGTACCATTCAGTGACATGTACTATTCAGTGACATGTACCATTTGGTGACATGTACCATTTGGTGACATGTACTATTCAGTGACATATCCCAGTCGGTGACATGTACCATTCAGTAAGATATAACATTCAGTACCATATTCTATTCAGTGGCAAGTACCATTCAGTGACACACATAGCAGGAAAATAGTGTGTATATTCAAAGTGTTGCAAGTATACGTAAAACATACCAGCAATACACATCTACTATTAGGTCTATTACAGACGTAGTCGTACATTTCTGCAAACGTTATAGGTACTGCTATCGGTCGTGGTGAAGGGGTACATGCAGGACCCAGAATATACATCAAGCTTAGAATTTTTTGTATGTTTTCAATGTAAAGTTTTACACACTAAACTGCTCGACCTGTTGTGCCAAAACATGAAGCACGATATTAACTGCTCGACATATTGTGCCAAAAGATGAGGCATGCTATTAACTGCTCAACATGTAATTCATTCGTCATGTACTCATTATCACAAGCAGCCCTAATGCAGCAAAAAGAAGTAGGCAGGGGTCGTTAGTCTAATTTTCTACAAATTGAGCAGCTGTTATTCAAGCTTGTAATATAAATTTTAATTTCTCATTGCATCACTCTGAACTTCAATTGGTCTATTTCTAGTTGATTTGCAACGACAATTGATCACAATTTCGAACGGGGAAATGAAAACGCCAATGCTATTCCAAATCTTCGGCGATCTCCCTTTCAGGAAGTTTACGTCATCTCTGCGTATATTTTAGAAAGTTTACGTCATCTCAGCATATATTTCAGAGAGTCTACGTCATCTTTCGATATATTTTAAAGAATTTCGACATTATTTTGCATTTTTCGTACAAAGGCTTCGACGCACTTATCTGATATTGGTTCGCAAATGAACTTGAACGCCTTTGTTCCAGAGCTCAGTGAGAATTGAGATTGGATCTCGGATACCCGTCAAACTCCGCACGTGCCTTGGCACAAGAGCCACGCTGAGCCCAGAAAATTCATAGGCTGCAGTAAGCTACTGGAACATCATAACAATTTCAGGAACGATTTGTTTTCATTAATTCAACGCTAATTTTTCTCTTTTATTTTCGCTTTTTGACAGATTTTTACGGACAAACTATGAACATCTATCTCATGCTGACATCTTTGTGAGCATCTAACGGTTTTACTAGAAGGTATTGCGTAAAGGCAAAGAAGGCAATGTGTTAAGGCAATGTGTCAAGGCAATGAATGCAATGTGTAAAGGCACAGAAGACAATGTGTTAAGGCAATGTGTCAAGGCAATGAATGCAATGTGTAAAGGCAAAGAAGACAATGTGTTAAGGCAATGTGTCAAGGCAAAGAAGACAATGTGTTAAGGCAATGTGTCAAGGCAATGAAGGTAATGTGTAAAGGCAAAGAAGACAATGTGTTAAGGCAATGTGTCAAGGCAATGAAGGCAATGTGTAAACATTTTTATACAAAACCCGACGTCTTCAGTAGACTTTGACCGGCGTCTGCCCTCAAAAGGAAGTTTAAATTGAGAGAAACACAATATTTGCTCTCCCATTTTTAGTAAATATATATCTTTGGTATATAAATAATATGTATATATTTATAATTTGTACTCGTAGAAGTCGGCAAACTTCAAAGTTTTCTAATCGTGATTTAACAAAACTGTTTCATGAGGATAAATTTTTACCCTTCACAATTAATGTTTCTCACTTCAGTGCGAAATATTCTTCAATGTTGCAAAATAAGCAAATTTCACAACTTAAACGCTTGAAAGGAGTGGCCGAGTTTCCTAGAACGATGAGGGATCAGATCCTTTGCACTCCAGTAATTTCTCTCGCGTTGCTGAAATTTTAGTCGTGTGAAAAATGAATATTAAAAACTATACACAATAAAATTCAACCGATTGGGTATAAAACTCATCTGGGTTTCCAGTCGCAAGTATCTTAACAAAAGTGAAGAACTAAACAACCTAAGAGATAAAAACTTTCTCGAATTCAAAACTTCTTTTCGATTGGAACTGTCGTCAATGATTTCTTCACTGTAAAAACATTTCTAAATGGAATATTCAATGTAAAATCCTACTCACTCAACCTCTCGACGTATTATGTACGCTGTTATAGAAAGTCAGCTATTAATCACTATTGCGAATTATTTCTGGCGAAAAATTTTCATGAGTTCTTTTGCAATTGATCCAGCAGTTCAACAGATGAACCATTCCCCTGTAGTTACTACATTCTCTTGAATTTCACCAACATATGAACTACGTCACATCACGGAAGTAAATTATGTGCATAGCTTTCACCTGAGTGGCAAGTTGCGGCTGGGTTGATTGGAAAGCAGTCCTCTGTTCAACTGTAGTTCTGTATTCTGACGGACATCAATTACTGGGGAACTTCCAATTCAATACTGTGAATGGACGAATGCGAGACTCTAATTCAACAGGAAAACAGATTTAATTCAAACCAGAAGATGGTGCGTTAACTTCTTATAACAGGCTGCACACAAAGAGCTGCTTCGGTATGCAGCAGAAAATTTTCTTTGTATGTTTACCCCGTCAAAGAGACCAGGGCGCGCCAGGCAAACACTGCATGCTAAGCTTCAGAAGTCGACTGTCTCTAGAGGCGATGCATATTTCATGCCAGATGTTGAGGTTTCTTGAGCCGAATACTACAGTTAGAATATTTCAGTTTATGACGACACAGTGCGAATGTTTCAGTTTATAACGATACAGTGCGAGTGCTTCAGTTTATGGCGATACAGTGCGAGTGCTTCAGTTAATGGCGATACAGTGCGAGTGCTTCAGTTTATGGCAATACAGTGCGAGTGTTTCAGTTTATGGCAATACAGTGCGAGTGTTTCAGCTTATGGCAATACAGTGCGAGTGCTTCAGATTATGGCGATACAGTGCGAGTGTTTCAGTTTATGGCAATACAGTGCGAGTGCTTCAGCTTATGACGATACAGTGCGAGTGCTTCAGTTTATAACGCTTCCGATATTAATGCCTCAGACTAAGACGCTAGAGTATATGCATGCTTGTGACTACAACCCTTCAGTGTGACTGCTTCAGACCTCAATCCTGCAGTGTGAAGGTTTCAGACTACAGCGCTTGAGAACACATGCTTCAGACTTCAGAGCTGGAACAAAAATACATCAAGTTTAAAGCTAAAGTACTCACATAGGTTTCAGATTGCAAAGCTTGTTCTACGTTTTGGTTTACCACTGAAGTTGAAATGTTTCAGGTTATAATAATATGCTTAAATACAAGTACATCACGTCAATTAGCTAGAGCATAATAGTGTTTCACATTGCTTCATTTGATTGTGTTCTTTCCAGTCACTAAAAGGAAAGTTAAATTTTCGAAATAACGAACCCAAAGTGAATATAATAATTTACAAAAACTAATATATTTAAAAACTTGAGTGAATATTTCCGTTGTTTTAGTCGTAGTATTTTGTGTGAGCATAGCTACCTAAGCTTTTATACCGACTTTCAAAATATTTTACGACCTCGAGATTGATGTATGCCATTTTTTACAAAGCTGTAGCTATGCATCCAATGAGCAGCCACGAGAATCGCTTTCACACAGCAAGAAATAGTAACTCATCCTTCATTAGCGTGCAACAACACCAGGCTCTGAGCACAGCGGTCTGCAGACATAATGTCAAGCTGAATCATAGAGAAACCCAATTTCTCCTTATCGTTTCCAAAAAGGTTATAAGTGCGCTGTGACCTCATCATGTTAAACAACAACTAAGGAGATATTATAGGATCATATTGATCACTACGATGATTTGCGAAATCCTTAACTGTTCTCTAAAATACTGTGTGCCCAAAGCCTGTCGTAAAATTCACTTTTAAAGATTGTCCTTGATGAACAGAGCTTCAATAACTAGGACGTAGGACCTGGGGCAGCACAGCGCTGGAGCCAATCAAGGCAGCGCTGGAGGCTGGTGCAGAGAGGGTGCAGACACAAATAAGCTTTCTTTTTACGCGCGTCAAAGGCGAGTCACTCTTTCGTAAGGCGTCGCTTAGACAGCGGGGCAGGAGGCTGTTGACCAAACTTCGATAACTGCTTGCTAGAATTCTGTTTACCAGCAGCAAATTCTTACACCAGCACTCTCCTCCCCCTCCCCTTTCCTTCTCTTTTAACGAGCGCTCGTGGCGACTTGAGTTATGAATCAATACTTATGCAGCAGCTGTACTTTCATAGGGTAACTTTCCGGTGCGATGTTACGGTGCAAGGGAGAACTCAGTCAGGCATGTACAGGCTTGAAAACTTGTAAGCCGTCGTTTGATTATATCATTGAACAAATTCTCCTGGCCATTTGAAGAACTACTAGAACGGCCATGAAGTTAAGATTACGTTCTCATTTTTTTTGTGTCGTATATCAACCCATATTTCTAACAGATCTTATTCTTGATTATTCTCGCATGCTCGTCTGATACATCCATTCGCATTTATTGTGTGCAAAATTTTACGGTTCCTTTATAGTTGAGCAATTGTATGATTTTTTTAAGAATGACACTACGGGGCTCATAATTGTTTTCACCCACGTCATAGTCAAGCGAAAAACCGACTTCCAGTATATAAAATTCAGAAAATGATATGAAAATTAACGTAGTAGCTTCTAGATGAACAAAGAAGGGCTAGCATTTTAATCACCTTTAGCTCCTTGAGATATTGATCTAGGATTTTTGAGCGTAGAAAGTAGTCAAGTGACGTCACTGGAAATCATTAATTCACAGGCATTTGTAGACATTCTTACGGATAGCCAACCTCGTCCTGGTCAGCAATTCCTTCATTCAGTTCTCCGAGGAGCGAAAACGGCGAAAAACATCTTTTTAGGGACATTACAAGCGAGTCAATCGAGATGGCACGGTGCTGCCTCTGCACAAGTGCATTATCACGATTGCTGTTCTTCATTACCTCGATTGCCCCGCTGGGCTGCGCGTTTTCTCAGGCATTTAATAATAAACAGAAGTCGTTCAAGAAACGTCATCTCAAGAAGACTCGACATTTGTCTTGAGGCTGGCAGCCTGCGCTGAGTATGATCGAATGTGTCACGCTTCAGAGGAAGGCTCTGATTGATATTGCTTCTCCAGTGTACCAGCTGCACGGAGCCTTGTGAACCAACATAGCATTGGTGCCCCAAATGAAGATTGTGAGGCGAGTTCCACGTGAACTGGAGGTGCTTCACACCTATTAGCGATAGAACTACAAAGCGTTCTATCTTTCAATGCCACAGTTGAAGGAACAGTTCATTAAATGCCGATACATAGGTATGGTAATGGGGCGCTGAGTCATGCCACGTAAATGATGCAGCCGAAAGACAAAAGAATGAAGTTCTGATTTGGAGCAAAATTGCCTATGCGACCGTTGATCGTCCGATGGTGATATCGACAAGAATGTACCTTCGTCACTTCATCTCGAGCATGCTTCACTTTCTTGCCCCGTACTGCCAACTGGGAAGGGAAGAGAAAGTTTACCGTGATTGAGATGATTAAATTTAAAGCTGCGTTGTTCTACAAGAACATGTTGGGGGATTTACTCTGTGCAAGTTCTACGCGAGGGAGAACATTGCAACTTATATCGCTCGTTATCACGGTAACGTAATCCTTCTCACCATTTTTGGCTGATGCTAAATTTGTTAAATTGAATTGATATATGATGAGCGCATTTAGTCCTTTTGGCGTTTAAGTGTCCCCGTTTGTTTTGATTTTTCAGACGGCATGACTCTTGTGGTATGTTCTGTCGGTGAAATTGGATGTACAACTTTTGAGTATGTGACCTTATATTTAGGTGCACAGATTTATCGCATCTTCAAATTTCAAAAATTATTTCATGTTTTACATTTGACACCTCCATCTTTTTCGAAAATCTGTAGGTGACTCTGAAAAATTACTGACGACGAAACATCGATGAGATTTTTCATTTGAATAAAAGTTATAGGTGTTTTGCTGGAGAAGCCTTTCGTGTCATCACGTGAGCGCGTATCCCTAAAAGGTTAAAATTGATGCTGGGGTTCGCTACAGAGAAGGTAACAGTGTATCGTCAAACGAGTGCACGCCTAACTCTCACATAATTTACAGCCACACTGCTGCATGGAGCAGAAGAAGCTATTACTTTTGCAAATTGAATACTCAGCCTACACCACCTCGCCTTTCCTAATAAGAAAGAAAGGAAAATACAGGAATGTGTCTTTTTAGTACAAGCTCATATAATTTCATCCATCGTAACATACCTTTAAAACCTTTCTGAATCCTTTCACAAACATGTAAATTTTGGGATATTTCTAAAATGAGATGTTAGCTTTATAAAAGAATATCAGCCTTGAATGCGGAAGAAAAACGAATACTGCGCACTCATCAAGCTGAGGCTCGCAGTAGCCCGGTCAAGATAAAAGAACTTCCACAAACACATTAGTGCATCGAGCGCGATTGTGCCTTCATTGAGGTCCTCTTAGTGGAAGTAAACCCTCGAGTCGCAAAGGCTCATGCGGTGAACGTATTTGCAGGACACTCGATTTCGGCCAATTAGTAGTGAAGGCGAGTATTTGCGTCATTCACAGGGAGTCTTTTCGGGCGTCATTAGCTTGGAGGGATGCCCATACAACGCATCTGTTTTTTTTTCGTAAGGGATGAGTGGCTTGTATATGATTCATGATGTATTGCAACTAAATCCTCATGAGGGTGCATAATTTACCTCGCCATAATTTACCTCATCGGAGATGAATTTGGGATCCTCATATTTGACGAGACTCGAGGTACAAGCTAATTGGGCGTGGCAATAAGGAGAGATTGTAATGCAGGAGTTGTGCAAAGTTATTCCGAGAGGATTATCGTTAATAGCAAGCATGAAATGAGTTTTATTTCGTACCTTTCATCAAAACATGCGCAGATATTCCATGGGATTCAGACAAATTTCTACAAGCTGTATAGTTCGATCACTCGTGATAATTCAGTGACATCATACAAAAGCGAAGCACGCTTTTAAATATAAGGGCTCTTGGTCTCTATTATCTTTTGGCTACGCGAAGGCAGTGATCGACGTTGGTGCAGTTAGTTGTCAAAGTTAACTTATTTTTAAAACTCTCATACAAATCAGTTCATGAGATGCGCCGGCTTCTATAATTCATAAAACTCGAAACTGAACGAAATTTAAGCTCTTAATTAAGATGGGACAAGTTCAGAAAGAAGGAAGAATGATTGTCTTCAGTCTCGAGGTGGATGAGTTGGAAGCTAAAACATTAAGTGAATAGAATATGAAGAGAGGTTCGTCACATGTTTTACCGCTCAATTGATAGTTCTATTCAACGATCATTCTTACGATATTTGAGGGTACGTGGACCCAGGCTGTTTATTCCAAGCCATTTCTTGCACCGTGAAGTGCGCTAAGAACTCCTAGCCAGTTAGTTCGCAGTGCGTTACTTTGCCAAATGACTTCTAGTACGCACGTTAAGGGACAAACTTGAGGCATAACTAATAAAAATGTTTTGAGAGTGAATTGGACCACACGCAGGGGCAATCGTACGGTCATAGGTTTGCTAGAGTAGCGTAAGAGTTAAAATAACCATCTGGACAGTGCATCACGAGGAAGGGAAACTTTTTACCGACGAAATATACTGCTTGCGCTTCAGGGAATGCCTCTTGAGAACAACGAAGGCGGTCCGATCGTTACTGTTGATAAACGCGGCAAAACGCAGGCTGCACCCTTTGTTTACTATATAGAACGCCATCCGTCCATACCTAGATACTTATCCGCATTTTGGGAGTACTCTGAGGGTACAAAGGTACCACCGAATTGAACGGCTGCTGGTTTTCTTAATCCCTACTTAACAAGACGAGGATTCAATAAAATTTGGGGTTGATTTCTGTCTCAACGTTCTGCAGCGTTCATACTGCTCAAATCTAAAAGTTTTTTATTTATACAAGTACTTAAATTTGTGAAAAAAATTTACGCTCATAGCTTTGAGTTTCGCGATACCGCCTAAAAAAGGGATGAAAAAGGACAGGCAAAACGTAAGAGATAATCAATGAATTTAGACGAGAATGATAAAGACGTGCAGAATGAGAGGCTCGTGTCAAACGTGGTCATATTCTGACGGATTTGAAAGTCGCAATTCACACATTTTGCCCCATTGTCAATTCTATTCTCATAGATATATAAATTTATATATATATACATAAATGTCATTATAGATATATGTATTATATTTTAAGTATAAAAGGCATACTCCCAAGTTTCCGTGTCTGTTTAATGACGACGAAGTTATGTATTCATTAATAGTGTTCGTCAAACATTTACTTCTCATCCCAGTCGGGCAATAAAAATTTATGCGGTAGAAATGAATATTTTACATAAAATTGAAATGACGCACCAATGCCAATAATTATTTTTTTAGAAATTATCTCACGAATTCATTGTGAAGTTTTACAGAACCAGAAATGAGAGGAAAATTAATTCACGCCTGTAGAAATACCCCACATTTTAATACATAAATGCCATCAAATTTCTGCGCCATCGGAGCTTGTTTGGTTATTGCACAACATAGAAGAGTGAACCTACTTAAAACTTTGCTTTCGGTTGTTTTCCTATTTAAGATTTCGTCTTCCTGCACGTACCAAAGAAAGATGAATAATAGTAGATATTCCTTCAAATGTACTTGAATTATTTCAAATACTGTTTTTCGCAGCTGCGGTGATGATCAAATGGGTCCCATTTTTCAATGGAACGACGCGTACGCCAAGCTCAGCTGTCTCAGACCTCAGACTTCGTGCTCTTCTTTTGCCGTAATTGGAGCACTCACTTTGATGTTCGTTAAAACGAAATGAAATAAAGTGCATGGGTGATTTTATAATTGAAAATTGTTTATCTTTCTGGTACCCTTCCTGCCCTCTTCCCCCCCCTTCTCCAAGTGCTCGTAGGCTACAAAAGTTATTAAGCTTCACAATCGATGGATGAAGTTGGCCATCAGGTCTTAACTTTGGGACCAATGAAGCAAGGGACATTCACCTGTGCTGCTCCAAGGCACACTCGACGACTCGAAGTGCAGCGGATGTCAATTTTCAATGAGTTAGTGGGAAATGTTCTACACTTCGTTGCGTTTGACAGATTTCGAGAGAAACACTTTTAATAATATTTGCTGTTGAGCAACATATTAAGTTCGAAGTTCATGAGCAATAATTAAGAATTGAAGAATTATGGGTCGCAAAAACACGGTGTATTGAGCAATATTAATATCTGTGTTTTCACCTGATTTACGTACATGACCAGCAACCTAGTGTAATTAATCTTTAGTTTAGACGAGCTTTTTGCGTTGAAGAACTAAACTTGCGACTGGAGTTTGATTTTACAACCAAATCTTGACTCTTAAAATACTGAATGAGCACTTTCGAATACAGTTGGTAATAACTGTCTTGACTGTAAAATTAAACCAGGATGTATAAAGAAAATCTCAACATTTTGAGATTAGAGATGACTGCTCTACATATAACTGCAATTGCTGTTACACAAAACAGAGATTAGAAAGCCACAATGATCGTCTTACTTTCTAAAAGTATTCTAAGCGTTAGTCTTAACGAGTCTTTAGGGTTAATAGAACTACATATAGCTTAACGAGGTAATTATAAAGTTTATGTATAAAAGAATCCCATAAGTGCTATATAATCTTAACAACTTGACTTGTAAAGTTCAAGTTGTGAGTGAAGAGCAGTCAAATTGAAGGCCCGGAGCATAATCGGAACCTTCAAAAAGTTGTCAGTAGCATAGGCACATATCTTAGACATCGATCTCTGTTATTATAGTAACTGAAAAACCAAAAGGTATATACTTTGTATGTGACCAACTTTGGAATAAACTATTTTTTTTTCTTTTTTTTTCTATCTCTATCGACTAAAAGGGGCGCAGGAATTTTTTAAATGCCCTCTGATATTCCGTAGAGCTCTTTCATCAGTGCTTGTTAAAATTTTGTATCGAATAAAAATATAAACATGAGGTATGCAGTTCGCGCAAGCAATGATGGTGTTTCTGAGATCAGCTATCACAGAATACTTCAAATCCTAAAACGTAAGTGGATTACGATTTAGCCTCAATTGAAAAGTACGATTCATAAATTAATTCATTTCGTTAACAATTCATTTAGAATTGTGAGAGTTTGGGCTGTCACTCGATGTCAAAACTCATAGCGTGGTTACTGAGCTGTCTTACGGGAAGGTGCATGCTGACGGAGCATTTCAACCCACAAAACACAGTCCAGATTCCCGGTGCACGAAGATAGATATTTTTAGTACGTTATAGTGAAGTCTAGTTTGGCCTCGAGAAAGTTCTAGACTGACTGACTTGGTGTGTAGCGCGAGGAGGGTCGGAATGGCGGGCGGGCAGGCACACACACGAAGGGGGCGACTATGTGCGCTATATCGTTCGTTACCTATGAACCGAGCCCGTTTGGCGCCTGAAAAGAGCGGAAAAGAGGCCAGTGAAAAATTTGGTACTTCTCAATCACGTCATCAAACCTACCAATCAATGCACAAAAAAAGACAAGTGAAATAGGCATGATTATCAGATAGAAAAATTCTCGGCTTTTCAATCGTTCAAATCGTTCATTTTAAAAAGAAGTAAGTTATAGCTGAAAAAAGTTGGTTATAGACAAAATTTAGGCACCTTCCAATCCCCTCGCGAGGTGCTGTCGCCAATTTTACGAGAGGCTATAAACAATAATTCAGCTTGTAAACAGGTGTTCTGGTACGCCCTCAGCCCTCTCTGATGAGGCGTGTTTGCATCGTGGGATGCCAGGTGCACTCGGACGTTTTTACTTTTATTTCTATACCTGTGCATCGAAAGAGACAAGGAGTAATAAAAATTGCAAGGATAAATATATTGTGATTCGTCCCAACTACGCCTGACGATAATACACTACTCAGTTCATTCAGATGGTGACCAAGAGAAAGAGATCACTATAAAATTTCTCATACGTGGAAAACGTGGTGTATTGAAATCACATATCAAGTTAACAGCTACTGAAGAGTTTAAAAGTATTTAAAATGATTGAAATTTATCAACCTAAGGAGCGTAACGTTTAGTAGAGACTCATATTTTTTCTCACGCTGGAATACCCATGAATTGAAAATGACCAATATAATCACATTTATTATTCATAAATTTTAGGTAAGCCCGCAAGGGAAATGTTTAAAAAGTTCAACAGATAGCTAGAGTAGATTTTTTTTGCATCCCTGTGTTCTATTCCTCTGAAACAAATCACGATTTGACTGTTTATATCATCAGAATTGTACCAAACACAGCACCTAGTTTTATTTCCATCAAATAAGCTGACACATAACAAGCTAATGACGACAAAATACCAATGTTAATGTCCATGTCTTTCTGATTCCGAATCGTCGTCAATGTAATGTGGGAGTGCGTATAGACTCGTTCTTTAAAAATATATAAATTACGATGATATTATTATTCTTCTTTGGTCATTCATTTTTTTTTGTAATAAAATTTCCCACTTCAAAGAGGTGTGGACAGGACATGAAATTATACAGAACAAGACAGTTTTTCACCTACCAGCTGAAAAAACTCTTCATCTCAAGTGATGGGAGCCAGAGAAGCTAAATTGGAATACATGTAGATCCTCTTGAAGATCTCTCCCACCACCACTCAGCTTGACTAAAAACAACGACTGGAGAGTAGGACACGAATGGCTGCCTCCATGTCTATGGATTCTTCATAAGAGACCAAAGCTCGACTGTATTGAAACACGCACAAATCACTTGGAATGAATTTAGGGTTTGTAAACTGTGCATAAGCTTTTGCAAAAGTATAATTCAGTGTCCCAGTAAAACGCGCTCCGTTCAAGCAACACGATAAATTCGTCTTAGCGATCGACTTAGCGACAGCGGACTTTATCGGCCTCGGAGGAAAGAGATTTCGAAAGGTCGAATAGTGAAATATTAAACTGTGAGAGCCTCGTCCCCTTCTTCTGTTATTTAATATTTCATGGGCAAACAGTGGTAGTGATCTATGCGAGTTTCGGAGAAATATCTCAAAATGCTGCATGAACAGGTCTCAGAGTCATAAATCCTCTTCCGTGCTCTCTTTGAGATTTTATGCGTCTATTTATCGAGTCGAGAAGACGATACATGGGCCGTAAAACTGCTCGTACGTTCTTGAGCGAACTCAATTATTCCAACACACTTGCATTCCTCTTTGTGACACAGATCCTTCCTAAATTGTTTTTTTTTCTTCACTATCGCCGTTCGTTGTCATATATCACGAAAATAGGCATCATGCATCATTCAAATGTGCGATTGACTTTGGTTCACAATTAAATTGCGAGTGAATAGATACAGTTTTTTGTTACTTCTGGTAAATTCGGAAGTATTTATCTGAGAATAGTTGTTGATAATTAAATTTATTACTCTAATTACAACAACTAAACTGATTGCATTATCCATAAGTTATTTCCGTGCCACTCTGTAAGACGGAAAATCACATCGAAGCACTTTGAATCGTCAAGTTGTCGTTCTGTTACGTTGTCTGGAAAGTTTAATTAGTACCTCTTTCATTTTTCTAGCCAAACATCCAATATTGAAAACAAAATGCTATTTGCTATGGTCATTTTGGGGGAAAAGGTTTTATGCTCAAATTTTCCAAATCCCATCGATTAGTTCAATTAGTTGCCGCTCTACCACTAAATACATGCAAAAAATTGATCAAAAAATACGAAATGTTCTGTTATTAATTTTGATAATCAATGAACGGTAACTGCAATGAAAAGGTTCTAAGAAATTTAGTCATTATCAAATAACAGTTATATTCAAATGTTAAACCATTTTTCGCAGTGTACAGTAATTAGATCGGATATAGATTTTTAGATGGCATAATAAACATTTACTTTAAAATCACTCAGAACTTACAAGATAACCGAGTGATATAAAAAACGAATAATATAAAGGGGTGACTTATGCCACGCCTCTCTCCATCACTCTCAGCACCATAATTCTTCTCACATTGGAACGTTTAAAAATTCATTAAGTTATGAGAGCTTCATCAGAATCCGTTAAATAACTGCATATTTTACTGCAATTTTTGCTTAACTACTCCGAAACCTTCATCACGTAACTTCTTACGCTTCTGTGTTCAAATTTATTTCCTGGCCGCTAATAAACCACAGTGAAATTAATATTAGTTTCAGCGCAGATGTTATTCTCCTTAGCGCACCCAGGCCACGTATTTTAAAACTGCAAGACAAATGCTTCCTCTGTTGCCCAAGTTTCCCCAAAATGGAAATCCGTAAAGCCTTACCAATTAACGAACGAACCTGAGGCAACCTTCGCAATTCCGAGGCTTTTTTATTTCCCTTCCAAAATTTTTGCGCTCTGTTGGATGAGATCTCTTCCAATTTGTGGCTTTAGTGGGACGTTAGGAGGATATTTCTGTCGTCTTCCTCTGAGTCCATTGGGGTCCAAATCACACTGTACTGGCCGGAGGATGTACTCCTACTCGATCAAAAAACCATTCGGTGAGCCTAATTCATTTTATGGGCCAGTTTGGACCATTATGTTTCAATCAATATTAATTTACATGTAGTATTAGCATTTCCTCCAACCACGAAAGTAAAGAGTTTCTCATTAGAGCTACAAGCACTGCAGTAAAGAGTATTTTTCATGTCATGTTGCGTTTTCATGAAGAAAATTAATTTTAGTTCGGAAAACAATTTAGAACCTTGCACTACACCGCTTAAATTATTTAATATTCCAGTAATGTCGCACATATGAAGTTTGGTCTAGCCATTAATTCGTTTGAATAATGCAATACGATTTCGTGACCATTCATTTGGATGTGTTACCTTTACCCCCATGTGTTTCGAGTGTTGTTACAACCAGACTTCACAAATCATATTGTACAATTTACGGTACGGAAGTTATGTGTAACGTATGAAACTCTGTACAGTTTGGCGAGTTAAGAAAAAATACTTTCATACGAAATTTACCGCAGAGTTCTATCATTGACTCACAGGTAAATTTTCGATCGAAAATTTTCTTCATTTCTACATGCAGAACTTGAACGCAGTTTGTATTGGGTTGTTTTATGCCCTAGAAGCCTTGTAGCTGATTCGGACCAACATGTGGTATATATTCTGATCCCGGCTCTTCTTCATTCCTGATTTGATTGTAAACCTGTATCTGATGTAAATTACTTGTGGTAAATAAATGTTTCTAAATGTTTCTAAATATTTTTATACTACTTTTCCTTGTTTGAAAATCAGCTTTCTGTTATATAATTTTTTATTTTATTCAACACAAAGACCACCAAGCAATATTTGCATCATAGAGCTTTAAATGCGAGAGTTTGATGTTGTACCAAGCAGTTACGATAGATTTGAGCACAGTCGACATTGTGTTAGCCATAATATACCATAAAGTGAAGTTTATGCAAAAGGAAAGCAATTTACTTCTACAGAAGCACTTCTATATATATGTCAAAGAATGGACTTCTTGGTCTGTTTTAGCTGTAACGAAAAAGAATTTACAGATCCAACAAACAATTACGTTTTAAAGAACATGATACCTGACCGTCATTTATTATGATTAAAAAATGGGTCATTTTTCCAACACCTGAACTTCACACAGTTTTATTTAAAAATATGGTCTTTTTCGCATCTATTCTCTATTTACATGGATGCTTGTTGCAAAATTTTCATATGACTATAAATTGATCGTAAAAATTAGGCAGGACAAACACCCATCACGGGCCGAAATTGCAAATAGGTTTTCGAAAAGTGAAGTTAGCCCATTGAAAAAATTCAATAAACGTTGCCCACAAAATAATTGTATCAGAATTGAGCCAGAAGTCCAAATGCGTCGACCAACTTCCCCTTTGAGCCCAGGCCGAGGACGACAATAGGCAAGCGGGCAAAAGCTCTTGGCTGACCCACACGTGAGAGGGGGGGTGATAAAATGGCCGGAACAGCGCCCTTGGGGAACTGGGGGCGACAATTTTCCCGCACCTGAGCCCAGTTAAAACTTCAACCATGACGAACAATTTACGTTTATGAGAAAAGATTAAAATTTCTTTCATCGTCTAGCTGTCTTTCCAATAAAACAAACCGGGGAACTTGCCGTTGACAGGAAGGATTCCAATACAAGAAATACCTTAAATTTGTCAGCACCAGCCTTTGAGCAGAGAAACGTAGCTAATTTCCTTTACAAAATGCAAAAACATTTACCACTAAAAATCGAAGGTGCATGGGAGAAGAAGCATGGAAGAATATTATGCAGTCCAATAATTGGCCATGAAATTTCATGAGACCAGATCGATGTATTGGAGTGGCTACAAACGGGCTTTGGCTCGATCGGCCAGAAATAAAACAGATTTTTAAGGATTCGGAAAATTCATCTCAACTCGCTTCGTATTTCAAGACCAAGGAAGATAGTTTGTCTCTCTCGACAAAAATTCATGTAGAACTCTTCATACTACCTCGAGTAGCATAAAATAATACTCATTGCCTTCTCAAGGGAGATAAGTTATTATACAGCAAGAATAGTATGAATTTTAAAAATCATTACGCAGAAAATACAGAAAAAACTTCAGCTTTGAGTTCTCGAGTGCTGGGAGAATGATTGCAAAAGGCACTGCATCATTTCTGCATCTGAGAAAAAATAACAGGTAATTCATTTCAGGGCTGTTGAAATGCAATTTTTTCAGGAAAATTGGTCGAAGCTTGTTTCCATGATAACAGGAGTGTGTTTATTCACGAGATATGTACATGTACTGAGGTGCCAGCACTAGTTCGAATAATTCTTCGTCGACATTTATTATGAGTTCATTTACTCCTTGTTTTATGTATTTCTACTACAAAGATATCTTGCTTTATTTATCATAGACGAAGGGCTCGTTGAGGTCGCGTCACAAATAGTTATGTATGCGCATTGCTTTGATGACGGTAGTAGCTTATTTTGAGACGTGCTAGAAAATGTTCTCGCACCTGCAACTGACAAATATCTCTATTAACTAGACACCTTCCCTCAACTAGGCATGTACACATATACTCGTAACTAATTTCTTTGTTCCATATTTTGTATCGTATCAGAAAACTGACGTGCAATTTTAATGAAACATGACGGACGTCGTAAATATGTTTTATCGTAATCAGTTAGAGTTTCATTTTGCGCGAAGCTAAGCCGCACAGCATCCAAAGCACGGCACGACCCACGTCGTTCTCACGAGCTACTTTTGAGGTATTTTCCCGCAGCGAGGTTCCTGGCTCCGCAAAAAGTCCCAAAAACTTGCGTTTTTCTCACCTGCGATTAATTTATCGAAAAAGTTGAGCTGAATAGAAAGAGGGCGTGCAATATTCTGCGAAGTGTTGGTTTATTTTAGACTCCGTGTTTGGGGGCTAAAACAGAGCCAAAATTGCGAGTATTCCCAAGGGGACTCCTTCATAATCAAGCATTTGCAGGCACGTTGTTTTTTTGAACTCTATTTATGACGCACAGACGACGGTTATTGGGAGCTAAAGTGACGAAACATGCAAACATTTTCGTAAAGCACCAGCACCAGAGGCAGTTGTCAGGGTAATTTCGTTCGCAACTGAATTATTCATGAAGGAGGCAAGCGCATTCCATGCCCGCTCTGTATCATGATATCGCCTCCCCACAGCTCGTTCTCCCGCCGCTTTGAAACAGAAAACTAGGAACATTTGTGAGCACAAATGGAAGCGAGTGCCTTCTTAGCTTCTCGCGAGTTTTTACGTCGCCAACAGTAATATGAGAGTTGTCAACTGGTCTTTATTGAACCGTGTCTAGGCATTGTTTTAAAACGTGCTTGTGTGAAGAAAGAAGGTACAGTAAGGGTGGTTTCGTACACCGAGGTTTTCTCCCAAAAAACAGTTTGCGTATTTCACCGCAATAAATCGGCAAACCTTATTTGGTGGCTTGTAGAATAGTTAATAAAAACCGTAGAATGTAAAATCGCTGAGTCCTGAGCTCATTGCAATGGCATTTTAAAATTGAGTGCTTTTATGCATTTTTTGTAAATAGAAGAAGGTACCGAGCCAGGTTCTCAAAGGCGCAGTATATAAACAATTTATCTTTCAAAAACTGTTCAAAATCCTAATTGCAGTTTCTACTTCAACTAATTAGAGAAGAAAAAACATTAGCTGTCATGAACTTTGTTATTGAATCTTTGTGAACGAAAATTGTGATTCAATAACACAAAAATTGTGTTATTGTGAATTCTTTTAAAAAATTGTGAGCGAAATACGACGGAGTGCCTCAATGTTTGCAGGGTCGATTTAAGGTATTTTCGTGAAAATACGTTTCTCAAATGAATGCTTATAAATTTTGTGTTCTAAGTCCGCTTTGTTTTGGAAGTTTCGGGGTTCGAACTTCAGAAAATGTTATTTTGCGATGAAAATTTCCGGGGTTAACTCGCTCAAAAGCTATTGGAAGAACCAATAACAAAAATACAACGAAATGATGTTCACATTCAGTATTAGACGTTATCTAAATACAATTGTATTTGAATACGTATTGAAATGCATTTATGTAATTAAAAGTGTATTTACCATTACGTTACAAAACAGGCATTTAAATACTGTACTCATCTAGATCTACCTGTACTCATCTAGATCAATGATTTGTAGTATTTAAATACAAGTGCAGTTAAATACGTTTCTGTAATTCAAAGTGTGCGTAAAATTATATTAAGAAACAGGTACTTAAATATTGTATTTACCTACATTTAAATAAATTTAAATTTAAATGAATGGAATGAAATGAAGCAAAATACAGTATTTAAAAACATGTTTTTTAATGGAATTATAAATACACTTTCGATTACAGAGATGTATCTAAATAAATATCTAAATACAATTATATTTAAACACTGCCCACCACTGTTCACATCATATTGAATGAATAATCTTCGCGAGCACGCTTAGCTAAAATAAATGAATAAAATAGCTCCGTGCTCTGCTATAAAACCATCTTGATTAACGATGGCACCCACTTCTGGGGATAATATGTGACAGCGTCGATAACAATGGCGCAAGGAAATACGTTGTAA
>VOMN01105135.1:0-13951 GCA_014899125.1 Orchestia grillus | reverse complement strand
CTCTCGCTTTAACGCTTTTGGTGTGCGGGCACCCTAAGACGAGAGCATCGGTGGTTCAAGCATGTATTCGCAATTTTTGAACATCTTTTTTTCACATTGTTAAAATTTTGTGTCCTCCTTCCTCTACATTTGTTCAAAATGTGAAGCTTTTTTGGCACGATGTCTGTCTCGCTTACGTACGCTGACAATGGCTGTACCGTCACAGTCGTGTGGACTGGCATGATTATTGTCGACGCTCTCATCTCTTTCTTGATCTAAATTTATCAGTTCATTCAAGGGATTAGAAAAAACATGAAGATATTTTCATCTATTTGATTTAAGGGCAATTCTTTTTCTAAATTTCATTACCAAATATCAGATTAATTCTCTTTACGTAGGGCAGAAATGCACATGATGCCGTGGGACAGCACTCATGAAAGCTGTGTTTTGTAGACGTTAGACGCGGGCTATGAATGACACTCCGCACTGTCGTTCTAGGTGGTAACAACATATAACAACAATTGGGTTCATATCTGGGGACTTAGCTGGCCAATTTAAATGCCTAACATATCCTGGATACCAATGTGCCTATTATCCAGGCACCATTAGATGGTTATGATGCCTAGATGCATGTATGGTTACGCTAATTAATAATAGTTCTAACCCGATATACCTGGCAGTTATCCTCGTAAAAGAGAGTTAAAGCAACATTCTCTCATTCAGATATTGTGCAAATGGCAAAAATTGGTAATCTAGCAGCTCAATATAATTACGGCGGTTCATTGTTGTGGAGCAACTAAGAAGCGAATCTATTACCTTACAAGCTCTGAATGAAGACTGATGCTTGTTGAGTACTTGTATGTAACTTAAACTTCGGTTACAGCTATGAAAACTGTTTGACGAACGTAGGATCTACAATAGGTGATTAATTTATTTTCCAGAAAGCGTATTTAAGTGAAAGAAGGACAAGGAGATTTTAATAATTGAAATAGCCCTCATTACTCTCAATAGCCATTACCCATCTATCAAGTAACCGAAATAGGCCATTAGTGCAGAACATTACAGGCAACCTAATAAAACGTCTGGAAATTCAATTTGATGGCCTCCTGTCCAAAGTTTTCATTCAATTTTCAATTTATCATCAGGCTAGTCAGACGCGATGATATCGCCTCTCGGTAAACCATTGTTCCTCAGTCGCCCTGCTCCCTCCAGCCGCTTTTTTCTCCATAAAATGGAGCAGTAAAGGACCACGCAGTACCGTCGGCCCCATTTGTTGGCCAATAAAACTCGGCCCGCCATCATTTTATCCTGGGCTCAGCCCTGCCCAGACAGAGCCCTCAAAATATCTCTATTTTGTCTCCCTCACGATTTTTATTTAGAAATGGTATCCTCGCATTAAATAGGCCTGCTGCTCTGCGTCGACTCCTTTACGTTCTCTTGAGTGATTATAATCATTTGGAACTTGCATTGTAATATTACTTTGTGCCGCTTTACAATCATTTTTATGTGACAATTGAAATTTTGTTTCGGAACTGTTTACTTAACAACACCCTACGAATTTTATGAACATTTCGTACCTGTGAGCAAGTCCGTATGCATTTTTATCTCGCAATTTACCTGTTATTTGTTTGTTAGTATATTTATTATCATGGTGACGCTGAGGGAGGCACGCGCTCTCGATCTGAAAGGAGTTGATGCAAAGAAATTTATTTTATAACTCGAAAATATACAGAAATTCTAGTTGAATTACACTGCACACTTTTGAATGGGTAGAAATCTATATACTAGGAAGTATATTTTCTGCCGTTCAGCAGTACTGAAAATATTGAAATGTTAAATACTCTAATTTTTTCAGCCATGTATTTGAATATGTTTAAAGTACTGTACTGCTGACTTGATTGATCTGCTGCCTTTCGCATGCTCTCTAGGGTCTCTCTTGGGAAATGAAAATCTCTTCACGCGTAGTATTAAAGATAAATTTTGTTGGATCTCGGAAGAATTCCAAATCGTCAATGCCACTGGTACTTCACATAGTGATTTTTAAAGACATTTTCGTTAATTAATATTCGTACACGAAATCATATGATGCGCTGGAAGTGCAGTGTAACGTGAGTACCTGTACGCGCAACTCTACGCACTGATGTTGGTTTGACAGCGACCCGGCCGGGATTTTGCACTGTCTAATGCCGGTGTCCGGCAACATTTGCTCTGCCTTGCGTTCGCTAGCCTCGTTACTTTCTCGGCAAAGGCCTCCTAATTGGCTTTCCTTTTCGCTGTTTACATTTTGTCTCACCGCTCCTTTTCGTGTTTGTCTGAGACATCTGTGGTGATGTGGGTGGTGGTGAATACGTGTGTGTCATTCTTTACCTAATTTGAAGTACGGTTAAGTTTTGATTTGAACGCTGAACTGTCTATATTTAATGTCTAAAAAAACAATACGTGAATCAAAAGAAATTTGAGCTCATTATGTTTTCAGTGAGATATTTTCATGGGGCTACTTGTCAAGGTTGCAGAAGGTGGACCATTTTACTTCTTCATTGTTCAGACCATTCTTGACTTTCGTACAAGGTAACAAAATTCAGCTGTGTTCATAGTACTAGACCTGTTGTTGGTAATGCTATCTTTACCTCCACTGGATCACTGGTTTGTGCGCTTTAGTTTCTGCTGAATTAACTAGAAAGAAGCTCTCGCCATAGCGCTCGTAATAATCTTTTTTCATAAGTCATCAATTGAAATAACCAACATTTATTCATTTCTGTCGCCCCGCCCCATATCGTATTACTATCTACATTTTTAATTCAACCAAGGAGCCATTGCTCACTTCGAATGGTAGAATGTGACCCAGCAGGGATCACACTCAAATAGCCCTCATGATATATCAAATTTAAGCCGTCGCCCCCCGCACCACTTCGCTCCCTCGCCCTCGGCTGCCCCGGAAAAGTTTGCCGCGAGCGAGGGCGGCGCTGTGAGGGGCGGCGCTGTGGGGGGCGCCGCCGCAGGCCCCGACCTTAAATTAATTTCAGTCAAAGTTCTCCTGCAAAATGAGGCACGCATTCAGCGCCTGAATATTGGCCCTTACTTTTATTTGCTCCTGGCAATTAATTTATTGAACTCAGTCCTGAATTTTGCAGGGTGTTAATTAAGATGGTGCAATGTTAATTAAGGCCACTCTGCATTCATACAGCGGCGAGGATCATTGCTCGATATTGAGGGTCGCTGCTCTTTTGGCAATTAAATATTTTGGGAAGATTTTTATAGCTCTGCTAACCACCCTCGACGCCGAGTTTATTATGAAGTTCTGATCACTCAACTTCATTCGAGCTTCATCAATGATTGCCTGCCAACTATTTTCAAGGATGTTGAAATGCGTTCAGAATTCGTCCGTATTTACCGAGGGGATTTTCAGTGGTCGCTGCTGTGTTTAAATGTAATTTTAATCACTCATTTATACTGTCTATTATCGTTTTCGTTTGATTATTATTTTTATTATTATTATTATTATAATTTTACTCTAATCTTCAGTTGAAAGAACATGTTAAGTTTATTGTAAATATTCAGAGTAGGAATAATAGCGTTCCGTGAGGAACGCAACTATTTATGATGGAATTTTCGAAGATGCACGTAGTTTCTACTGAGATTATATCTCATTTTTACAACATTGCAAACATTACATTTCCCTTTAAAAGGTGTCCGGGATAACGAGTGGCGGGGGGGGGCGCTACTAGGCAGCTAAAATTAGTTGAGCTGAAATCTGTGAATTCTGCTGAGGTGTTTGGGTGCAGCCTCTCGCCCTGCTCTTACTGAAGCCTTGCAGTCATGTCACTCAGCGTGCTACCTCGACGAGGTGCTGTCTGATCATCATGAAGGCGTTTTGTGCAGCGGTCGACTGGAGATGACATTTCTGAATGTGGTGTGAGCTCACCGAAGTGTTATGTAGCTTGTAACTGATAGTGAACAAAATTCTAAGGACTTAAGTGAACGCTCTCAGAATTCTTAAAAATATTCTTTCACTTTTAGGTTCTTAATTACCGTTGTGAAATAATTAAAGCTGTATTGACTAGCGCTCGTAGCGTGGGAGGCGATTTGATACTGAGGCGCGTCTGTGGGCTTCGAAGTCGCGTAGGAGGCAGAAATGAAATTTCCGTTATTGAAACGGCCTAAAATCAAGTTCTTAAAGCCATCCATCAGTTATATAAACTAAGCATAATTCAGAAACATATGCCTAGGCAAAAAAAATACTTAGAAATATAAAGTGTAACTTGTTGCCTTGTTGTAACTTGTTTAATTTTTAAACAACAGCTTCAACAAACTAGTCACCAGTCATTAAGGCCTACAGTTCGTAACTCATGACCTTTTCTTTAATTTCCCTGCGAGATAGCTGTAAAGGGATTTTATTTGAGAACATCAGAGCTCTCGTTGAACACGGCGGCGTGAGCTGCACCCGTCCTCTTTAAACCGAGTTTTCAGGCTTGGCAAGTCGTCCGTTCTCCAGTGTGAAGAGATATCGTCACCGTAAGTGATCTCTTCGACGGGGGAAGTATCCAAACATTATGAAACTTTTTAAAAATTGCTGGAGCCTCCCTGCTGTTTTGAGTTGATATGGGCCTTTACATCGGATCAATTGACTCGCGCTTATTTTCTTTTCTTGAAACTTACATAACAGCGATCTTGCGGTTACCATTTAGTTCGTACGGTTTTCGTTTACAATTTTTGATTGCCCATCTGTTGGAGTAAAATACCCTAATTGTACATGATTTTTGAAGTGTTTTATTCGTCCATGGATCAGTCGAGTAGTAATTGGCTATGAGGCCAGACAAGATTGAAGAGTGGGGTTTTATTTTGCCGAATCGCGGCAACAAAAATGCAGTATATCTACCACCCTGGTACGGACATCCACGTGAGCGTCGACAAGACCATCAAAAACTTTCTCCCTACTGTCTAAGATTGGAAAACGATCAAGATTTTCCTCGTGTAGTTGCACAAATTGCGCTGTAGTGGGAAAACACTTCGAAGCTTTTTATGGAACTGCCGTATTAATTACTCGTCTTCATTTTGATCTCGGTATTTATGGGAGTATCCGTGCCGAGTGCTTAGAGAAGGCACGTCCGCTGCACCTCTTGAGGGACACAAGCGTGGTCGGAGGGCCAGGGTGTTCCGTTACGAGCCATCGTGTTGCACACGGCCATCTGATGTGGGGAATTGTCAGTGACTGCCATCCACACAAAGATTTTCAAAAATGTGTGATAATTTTACAAATGTAGGAAGGTAGAAGAATAGAGTATCATACTTTCGCATTCATTGCATCCAATAATTTGTTTTCAACAGCCTAAAGTTTCAATGAGGTGATGGTGCGCACAATTGTTTTTACAAGGATAGAATTTGAACTTGAAGTGTTGCGCACTCCATCTTTTATCGCCATGTATCGTTCTTGTCTTTTAGATGCTTTTAATTTACAGTTCAATTGTCGCTGTGCTTGCTATGGCTGATCGCAAGGCTGATTTACATGGCTGATTTACAGTTCAGTGGCTGATTTATAGTTCAATTGTCGCTGTGCTCGCTATGGCTGATCGCAAGGCGCATCAACCGCTTAGCTCAAGTCTTTCCTACGAAATGAGTTCTCGTGCCCTGGATCACATTGATAATTTGTGCTTTCACACAACTCGATCAAGTGTTTTAGAACGAAAGGGTTCATGAAAGTTTTCGACATGCTTAAATTCCGAAGCTTCTCTACTCCGTATTTGTCCAGCGTTTATTGCACCAGATGAAGGAATTCTTTTCGTTTCGTTAGAGTAGCTCTCCATGTCCAGGTGGAGGACTTGCCAAGTGTAGTGATGCAGGCCTGACTGAACTCTCTTCGTGACACTCAATCATAAGTCTCGCTGAATTATTCCTTCTATACGATCTTTCTCAGTACGCCAATCGATGATGATGATAATCTATAAAAAGCTCGTTATTTATTCATCGGACGCTCTCTTCGAGGCCGCACGCACAAACGATGAATGAATGCGCCGTGAAAAACGCCACCGTTCAGTGCCCTGCGGGGGTTGATGCTGGAAGCACTTCATGAGCTCCCACTTCTCTGATCAGTGTTCGTAGCTGTGAGGTCTTACCTGTTATTTCTTCATTCGCTACCTGATGTTCGTATTTTGAACGATCTTGGATATGGTGAGTTACACTCAACTGTTCTGGGAGTAGTATCCTCTGGTGAGGCTTAGGTAGGCAATAGGTTTAGGTAAGTTGAGCACGTCTATATTATGGTAAAAGAACAGGCGTCTTCAGACGAAACTTGTGACGTCAGCTCTAGCTAGGCCTTCGGGACTTCTTTCTGTTCTCTCCTTTTTCATGAACTCTTTGGTGATCATTCTTTATAATTTCTTCTCCTTTTTTAGCTTGTTTTTATGCGCAGGGAATCCTGTGTGGGAACGCACCTACACATGGAGTCCACGTTTTGTAAATTCATATTAAATGATCCTTTCTTCAGTCTTTTGAGGTCGCATTCCATGGGGCTAAGGAGCTTCAAACTAAATAATAATCTTATCTGCTCTGACAGTAGCAATTTCAGATTTACAAAATAATCCATTCGTGCTGGGGGCAGCATTGTCAAACACTTTCGTGCTGCAATGACATTTTTTGTGATGCGTTTCACTTTCGTTCCCTGGGTGTCCAATGCTTTCGTGCTCGGGTGAAAAATTTAGACAGCCGATTTATTTATCCAGCTCAAGGTTGCGTGTTCCCGTCCTTCAGCGTTCAAAACGAATTTAGTTCGTGCTCGTAAGTGGTGGAACAATAGTTGTGAGCTTAGAGGCGTGTGCCCCTCAGTCTGCGGTGCCTGAGAAATAATTATTTTCGTAATTTTGGTCATTTTAACATATTTTCGGCTACTCCAATCTTTTCCATTCCTCATGATAGTCGTATTTTAATCCTTTGTCGTCGTATTATTTGTCCAATCGATCGCTTCCTTTTGTAATTTCGAAGTGCACCAAATGAGCAAATGAACCTCAATAAAATTAAATCAATTCATAACGACTCGATTTTACATTGAATCGATAATTGAAACAATATGGTATTGATTGGCAGCTTGCGAAGTGGAAGCCCTCTTCATGCAGTTCATTAAATTAAAACCTCAATTTAAAATTCGGCTGGTGGAGAGATGTTGTGGTACAGCTGGAATGTTTACGTAACTATAATTTATTAACACTTTACGATTCTGTGTTTCAAGGCATGTTTAGTACTTCCTGTAAGATATGAAGTATACACTTCAAAACCCACGTCTTACAAGGAACACCAAATGTAGGAATCATTTCGGCTTTGTAATATGTACTAGTCTTTTGATGCTTCCCTGTATGGCCTATTCATCCTTTTCATTTCCCGTGCCATAGACATTTCATTTTCCCTATGATGGGCTTTTCATTTCCCCTGCGATGGGCTTTTCATTTCTCCTGCCATAGGCTTTTCATTTACCTTGCCATTAGCTTTTCATTTCCCCTGCCATAGGCTTTTCATTTAACCTGCCTTAGGTTTTTCATCTAACCTGCCATAGGCTTTTCCTTTCCCTTGCCATAGGCTTTTCATTTCCCTTGCCATAGGCTTTTCATTTCCCTTACCATAGGGTATTCATTTCCCTTGCCATAGGGTTTTCATTTCCCCTGCCATAGGCTTCTCATCTCTCCTGCCATAGGCTTTTCATCTCCCTTGCTTCAGGCTTTTCATCTAACCTCCCTTAAGTTTTTCATTTCCCCTGCCTTAGGCTCTTCATTTTCCTTGCCTTAGCTTTTTCATTTTCCCTCCCATAACCTTTTAATTTTCCCTGCCTTAGGCTTTTCTTTCCCCTGCCACAGGCTTTTCATTTCCCTTGCCATAGGCTTTTCATTTCCGTGTTTTATCACCGGACGTAGTATTTCATCTTTCGAGCAATCCTTTAAATCATTACAACCCCTGCTACCTACGTGTTATGTCATTGCCTGTATGGTGCCGTCTTTGCGCTGTGGAGTTAGAGCGTTCTGCCGCCAGTCGTATTCCAGGAACTGGGGCGGTATCAGAGGCCGCGGGATATCTGTTCGGCCGCTAATCCGTTACCCTGGGACCAATAAGGGTCTTCGCTGCTTTATGGAAGCCGTGTTCTCGTGCACAGGCGGGCAAATCTCCCCTCATGCTCGTTAGGCCTAACTTAAGACTTCTAGGTTGGCCTGCGCCTCTTGAGCGAACTACTACTACTACTTGCCCTCGTCTCTCAGAGGCCCGAACTATCCAGGCCCTAGCAACTGAGCTAGAAATCATCTTAGTTTTAAGCGATCTGAAGCGTGATAGCCCAGGCTGGGAGGACGGAATCGTCCAGTTATTCTGCGCTTTGAGTTACGCTGATCCAGGTTCACAAAGGAAAGGCACAGCCAAGCCTTTTCGATTCCAGTTCAAATTTGAAAGTGAGATTTGTTTGGAATCTTGCAATTCGATCAAGTGCAGAATGGGTTTGCAAATGCATGTGATCATTCTAATTCCTGTTCAATCTGCGAGCGGTCAATGATAGTGAAGTCTTAAGTAAAAATAATACAGTGCGAGTGATGGTAAGGTCACGTAATGTTCCCCTAATGTAGCCTGCTATGCGAGCTTAAGTGATGGAAAATTATCTCAAGGATTTATGGTTATCCTCTGATGGCTACAGTTTACTCCTGTGGAAGCAAACTTTGTAACTTGGCCGAAAATGGTGTTTTTATTACTTATAAACTATAGTATCTTGGATATGAGCTTCAGTACTTCAATGAATGGTCGAAAGTCTTTCTTTTAGAAAAAGTTGCTTGTAGAAACATGACTCTAGAAATTTCTGGCGCGTTTCATGAATGAGCGATGTAATCTCTTTGTTATGTAATTATATGATTGACAACGCGTCTCGTCATCTAGTCCGCGAACAAATTTCTATCTTAATTTCTCTTAGCATCCTTGTTGACCAAACCGTTGGTATTATATAATGTTCGGTTGATGTTTTTTAACTTTGTTTGATGAGCTTGGTTCCCAGCGACGACCCTACAGCCACCCGCAACCGGGCGCTGCCTCCCTGAATCTTAAGCCTCATCAAAAGTAACTTAAAGATTATTCTTGCACCGCATGGCGATTAGAAATATCTTGACTTCATCTCAATTTCATTTGGAACTGGGGACGTGACATCCTCCATTAGGTCGAGCGATCGACACTAGTGCCCAACTGACAATATCCGACCGTCAGCTGGTCTCATTCCGAGGGACGATCTCGCTAAAGGAATGACGAGCAAGTAGGGAGCCCTGGCGTGGCATTGGGGGCGCTTATTTCCCGGCATGCTGTCCAATTCTCCTTTGTGCAGCCGGCCGCCCCTGCCGGCAGCGAGCGCATCCAGGGATTTTTCCTCACGCGGAGATGCCCTCGCTGTCAATACATGTTGGCTCATATTTCTCGGCGACTTCTGGGGACGGGACTGCATTCAAAATTGAAGCTCAGTCGAGGGTTTATCGACGGAATTGCTCGTCGAGCAGCGATATCTCGCACCGTGCTCGTGGCAGGCACTACTTCGTCTTCTTTACTTATGCGCACCGAAGTTGCAGGCATTGTTCCCTATTGGTCCAGCCGCCAGCCGGGCTTGTTGTCCAGTGCCTGCTTTTCGGTGGCAAAATGTGGGCCTTGCGTGAGGTATTGATCAAAGTGGCCTAAACTTCGTGCTGCTTCTGACGGGAAATACGCTATATAGATCAGCCAGCTCGTGCTTTTACTCTCGACTCTTCTTTAATAGTCGATGGTAACCCCGCATGATCGTCGTCTTCTTGTGCCATCTTTCCTGAATTTTCAAGAGAATTTGCGATGGTAGGATAAATTTTGGAGTACTTGTAGAGAGTCATGACAGACCCACACGTGTTGATGGTCCTGTTGTCTGAGAACAATAGCAGTGCAATCTTTACCTCCGTTTCTGCTCGGTAAAACTACCTACCGTTGCAAAGGTCTCGCGCTCTTGAAACAAATAATACTTAATAAAGGTACTAAATTTTCTTCGCTTCAATCTATTTTTTCCAAATTTTGTGGCGTAATGTTTACGTTTTTCGGCTTATACAGTACGTTTGAACGAGAAAACGAAGATTAAGTTTCATCTTAAACGAGTGCGCATTTTCTTCCGACGGTATCCGAAGCTGCTTTTCACAGTTCAAACTAAATTGATCGCACCCTGCAAAGTTTTCCCCTCACATTTTTTCACGGGAGCTCGCAGTTTTGACTCACCAAATGGCAACTCCGTTAAGCTGGCGTTGCATCGGCATTTTCTGCAAAGAAAAAGGAAAACGAACGCAGAGTCCATTCCCGTCACTTTATTTCGGAATGATCCAAGTCGTTAAAAACTTGTCATTATAAAAGTAACGGTATTTATTTCCTGCAAGAGCCTCGTGTCCATTTCCTTCTTTTGACAGAGGATCAAGTCATTTATATTTGCATGGAGTCTGCTCTGGGGTAACGCGGTGGCCCTGAGAGAACTCCGTGTATGTCGGTTTTGCTGTAGTTAGGACTTGCTTCACTTTTTATTTCCTTGAAATGCGTTCATTAAATTTTCTAGCAAGTAAACTCTTTTGAAATGGCAGTGGCAATCGATGACATAGCATATATTGAGCAGCCTCACCTGCATTGGGGCTTGTTTACGACTGTTGTGCCGTAAGGGAATTTGAAATCGATGGCAGGTTTTGCGACCGATAGTTATTGTCGAACTGTTTGTGTTGAATTCCATTTACAATTTTTTCAAACACGCGTATTTAGAAAAAAGGTTTAGGTTGTTCGTAAGTATGTGAATGTGTAAAGCGATGATGCGCAATTCATGCAGAACCTGATAGTAGTTTCTTGAATTTCCATTTGTTGGAGATTCTAACGTTAATGATATCGTCATTTTCAATGAACTTTTATCACTCTTTTCCGTACGAAATGCTTCAATTCATTTTAATTCAACCCTGATCGAAATCGCTCCTATCCTTTGTTTCGTTGCCATACCATTATTATTTGCACAGCTGGGCCGCCAGCGCCAGCCTTTTAAATTTTACTTATTAGAGTTTAATAAATTTGTTGGCTTGTGTTTTTTTTATTTTTCAGAGAGCACGTTGGCTGGTTAAAATTTTGGAAGTGAATTCTAATTACCTCTTGAAATACATTGAAATAATTTTTTCTTGATATGTAATATATCGAAAATCTCAAACTTTATTCTTTCACTCCGGGGGTCACACTCGAAGCTCTTGAAAAACTACTCGTCCTTTCATTTGGAATCAATTGTAAATTTAGGTATGCATAAATATTAGCAGAACAATTCTTATTAATTTCTCCGCGTGAATTGGAATTTTCCGGACGAAATGCTTTCTTGTATTTTCCATCTTAACAAGGAACCACGAAGGGGAAAAAGCGGTGTGTACGATTTCCGAGTTTCGTTATTTTATGAAACGTAAAATTTACTTAGGTGTACGAGTATATGATGCCATCTTTTCTCGAGAAAAAATTATCGTCCTAGAAATGACGCTACAGCCTCCATGCACAAAATAACCCGATATCGTGCCAAAAATAAAATACCAAGGGATTTCTTTTTCTGTACGAGCCCTGCTCATGTAGAGAAGACTTCATCCGCATCAGAAGTTAAAGTGTAACCGGTAACTCGGACTGGCAAGCTTAAGACGCTTTGTTTCGGGGTAGTATTGGAAAAATGCACGTTTCGTCACATATGACATTTTTGCATCAGGTTTAACAATCGTACGTAGACGGTTGTGTCGGGGACCCCAACCCTTAGAGCCTCCAGCTGCCCTGCCGTTCGAGCGCAAGGCAAAGCGAAGCGCTCATTGGCTGACCGAAGTGCCTCTTGCAATGTGTATGCGCGAGAAGTTTTATTCACGTATTAAAATTTCTATTTTTATATATTAGTTCTGTGTTTGTGCTTGTCATGTGTATTTTTCTGTGAGAGTTGCTGTTCAGGAAGGTAATGTAGAACTGAAGCCTCTTCAAAGAAGCATTGGTTTTACGAGACCGGTTTTGAGTGTCGTTTCATTATTTTGTGCGACGCATTTTTATCTCGTAGGTATCTTGCTAGAAACGCTGAAGCATGACGCGGACTACGACGCTCTGAAATTTCTCCCTTCATCTTCAAATCCATTCTACATCTTGGCTATCTTGGCTCTGATTTGCGTCTCGTAACTTCTTCTACGGCTGCTGTTGTGACGTCATTGTTTGGTCTGAACCCAACCAGCATCATTTGCATGAGTTGTTTGTCTGGAGCTGAGGTTGCGCCTTTACTAAGCTTTTTCCTTGGCTGATGGTTGTGATGTTAACGCTGAAGAGTAGTTTGCGTGGTTTTTAAGGATTTTATTATTATACGGAGCTAACGGACGTCGCAAGGAACACTTAAACGTAGTGGCAAATACACTTCATGCATCGAGAGTTGTAGTTGTTGTAGTTTGTTGGAGAGTTGTAGTTGTAGTTTGTTGTAGTTTGTTGTAGTTTCTACGAAGTATAATTTCTGTCTCTCTGTAACCCTTCTGTGTCTGTCAAAGATTGCGTTAGTTGTATTATTATAACCTAAAAGTATATCCGACCTGATTCTATTGGGAATAGCCAATCAATCTTACTGTTGCCCGACTTTTCCATGCGTGTGTTATGATTAAGACTGAACAAACCTAGCCCTTGGATTGAACTGGCGGTGATTACCGAAGAGCAGTAAATCTCGCATGATTAAATCAAATGGATATGGATGTCGTCGGCCTGCCCCCGTATTCGTTTCCATCGGCATTTGTCGTCAGCCAATGTAGAACTAGTGAAAGCTGTGGCTCAAGGCTGAGGAAATCGGTTTCTAATTTGAGTAGCTGCTAACTGGGTATACTGGTATGTATGGACGTCGAATATTGAACGAATATTTCTGTAGATACATCTAAATTTTGATCTTTATTCTCAGCGCCAATGCCGGACTTGCAATTTTATTTCGACGATCTCAGACAATGATCGTCATTGTGTATATCCACCCGTATCTCAGTTCAATTATTGAAGGGAATACAAAGTGCACAGCGCAAGCTTTTAATTGCCACTTTCGCTCGCTGCAGTGTGTACTATCAGATATACTAGTGTTGCCTGAACGTGAGGAGGAAGGTTTTTATAGAGCTCTTTGAGTCCGAGTTCTGACAGCGGTGCACCGATTGCACTAAAATGAAACCTGAGACAATTTCCGGTTGGCGTGTTCAAAGGTGCCTTCATGTGCGACGCACATCGATAATATGATGCATGGCTTCCAAACTCAGTCCTTTTTTTGTGATGGGATATTTTTTAGTATTTTACTCGTTTCATTGTCTCCTCAGGTAACGCAAACACAGTTGCCAAGTGAGTTTCCAGAAACGTACACCCGTTCATCCCCGCGGCATAGACAGACATTCTTGGGAATTGGCTTGTGTCTGGTGCACTCCGCAGAGCATTGATTTATCGACTATTATCTCTTGAAATCTGTTCGTGGTCTCGATTGAGTGCTCCTAAAATCCACGTACCGGCCATTATCTGCAATAGTCATGCAGATAATTTGATGTCAAGCAGTGTTCATACGCCAGTCTTGTCGAAATGAGTGTTTTACAATCGCGAATTCATGTTTTGAGCTTCCTGTGCACAGCGTTTCACATCAGTCACGATCACGCACTACGAGGTCCACCCACTCATGTCGTGGTAATTTGGCGTGTTCAGTTGTTCGACCGTCCAATGAAATTCAAAAAAACGTGCTTCTTGAATTCGTCTGATTTCTCTCTTCATTTTCGCTGCAAAAATCGCCGCTGGCTTTCATTCGCGTCACAGCACGAGCGGAGGCCGAGAAGGACCTTAGGAGTGCGACATCGTTGGTAGGAATTATGGAAGTCCTGGTGCTGCTGCTTCTTCTGATGCTGCTTCTACTGCTGCTTCTGCTACTGCTTCTACTGCTGCTTCTACTGCTGCTTCTGCTGCTGCTTCTGCTGCTGCTTCTGCTGCT
>VOMN01105133.1:0-26900 GCA_014899125.1 Orchestia grillus | reverse complement strand
TTTGTTTCATTCTTAAGAATAAGTGGCTTGAAGAACGGACATGTTGCCGCGTTAACGTTTTGTCCCTGTCAAGGTTAACGGTGCATTAACGTGCAAATGGTGTCATAAAAGACACTGAATTAAGCAGTTATGCTCATTTGAAATTATGTATCGAATTTTGCTAATAAAACCATGATGCGCATTATCATACTGTTACGTTAATATTTTTCCGTGATTTTTCGCTATATTGTACTTGCCTGCTCCGAGATGGGAGTGATACGAAGATTTGAAAGCTTCATCACACTCTAACTAAACAGAAATTATCTTTACTCGTAACCTACGTCAACATTGCCTTAGATTTACATGTGAAAAATAAATTGGCTGAAGTCTGAATTAGTTTATCGAAATGATACTTAATTGTGGGAATGTATTCGAAAAAATCATTTCACACGGGATCACATTCTCACACGATGCCTGTCGCTACAGCACTGATCTAACGAGTGAAAGTTGACACCCTAAGACGTGTCGAGTTTTTTCTGAGTGTAACTATAATGCACCCGCGGTCTTTCGCATCTATTGATCAAGTACCGAATGTCAAATCACATCAGTGTTTCGATAAAGGTAATAATTCTTCCTTATTTTAAATAACTTGGTAGGAATTTGCCATGGGTTTATCTTCCTGTTTTGTTGTGTTGGTGGTATTTTAATGTCGCCTCTGATATTTCTGATTTCTGGCTTGTCTTTCTGAAGGCCGCAGGTATTGAGAACTCGATACTTTTTAGCTGCAAATGTGACGACAGAGAAAGATCGGACAATTGAGATTCAATTTGTGCTATCAATTGTGGTTCTGAATTTTATCTACTAGTACAAATGGCATTGGGCATTTTACGCGCGTCTGATGCATTGAATAGAGTATCTGCTTTCTATTGATTCTCAATATTTTTCTCACATCAGTTACTTAGCAACGCCATAGCCCGTTTCATTATTTTTCACAATTCTTAAAAGCTTGGAGTCGTCCGATGGTCGATTCAATTTTATATTGTCGTCAATTAGCCTTTCGTCTTCATGTGTTAAGTGTATAGCATGTCACTAGCAACTACCTTGGATACCTTGGTGATGTTTGGGCCTTCAAGCCCGGGCCGCACTGGGGTGCCGCCGCTGTGTGTGCATGGTAACTATAACATGATAACGCTGTCACACCACCCTACTAGAAATTAAAGTAGTTGCGCAGTAGGTTTTAGTTAGTTCTTTGAAGCGATGATAGTTTTTTGACGTATTCTTGCAGTTCAGCGCAGAATATCTCTATGGGGGAGAAATTGGCTGGTGGCTGCTTCCAGATCTAGACAGTGATGTTCTAATGCGGGCATGACGACCGCGCCACTGCGCTGTTGGCCTGTGAGCTCTGCAAAATCCACTGCACCGATTTTGAATAGAGTACGAGTGAGGAATATCAAGTTTTTTAATATCGTTTTTATTACTCGCTCGATGGCCAAGTAATGGAGTTTTCGTTGCAGTTACTATTAAATACTTTGACATAGTGTGGTCAACTTTTGTGCAGCATTGAAAGTAAGGAATCGTAGAAATGACTAATTCTCCGGTATGTGTGACACAGAAAAAATTTCGATGTCGTTTAGTGGCCAGGATAATGTGGACGAGAGCAGTTGCTAGGTTTAAAAAAAGGTTCGAGACAACTGAGAATCCAAACGATCTTTCGCAGAAATGTCATGAGGATTTGATGACGTGCGCAGGCTCAACATTCTCGTACAGTTATCTGATAAATTTCAGCTTCGGATTAACTGAGAACCCGTCAGTTGGCTAGCCAATATACAGGAATTCTTTTTACACAGAAGCTGCCATCTATGAATGTATACGTAACTGCAATACAAATCGGTAAATTCGCACTATAATAATGAATTATTTATACATGGAGCAACCTTAAAATTGGTGGCTTCGCCATAAATTAAACGTGTATGATATCATTTAGACTGAATTGATTAAAGGGCCACGAATATTGCGTAAATTCAATGATGCGTGATGCGCTCTTTTGTACACAACGACGAGTTTCAAGTGATTTCATCTCTGTTTGATTGGGTGGGCGAATTTTTGGCTTGTTAACAATCATTCAATCAATTTTTTTGACGTATGTATAGAAATCACATCCCACGAGAAAAAGAACCTCTTGCCAATTTCGAAAATGTTTAATTGTTATAATACAAAAAAGTATAATATTGTTAGACAAGCACAAGATTCAATTTTTTCGTTAAATCATGCACGATTCCGTCGTGTACTTTTATGCAGTTTTTTAACTCATGCATCAAATCCTTACTATTATATTTCTTTCGGAGAATTAATTGTATTGAAATTGTGTTGCCCCAAGATAAGAAATTGCCTGTCATAGGAAATTCAAGACTCTCGAATAAGTCGCTCAGAGATATTTTAGCCAATGTACGCCATCTTAGACGAGACCGGAGCTCACAGTTTTTTTTTGTTTCGCATTTTGGCCGCGCTTTTGTACCGGTTGATGGCAATTGTTCTTTACAGTCCTGAGCCAAGCAGCTTAGTTTCATCACGCTAATTGTCACAGATGGTTTCGGAAGAAATTCTTCATAGGTATGCGTTTCCTCCACAGTTTGTTTGCTATTCCTGTTTTCTCTTTCTTTTGGGTAGAGAGCCTCATCTTCTATGAATGAAATGCGCTCGCGGAGTATGCCTCAGGATGAAAAAAAAATCCTTGAAGATGAAAAAAAGACGCCACATTATGAGCTCATCTTTTGGCCTTCAGACTCTTAAAGAAGCCTGCGCGCTAACACCTGGTCAACATGTGTAGGTTGGGTCAAGACCAACTCGATGAACCGAATTTCCCAAAGTCGCTAAGTGACTGAAGTCCATTCCTCGGTGTAGCAGAACTCTGATCAAGCGACGGCTAGACCCTGGGAGTGGAAGAGTTCGGCAGCTTTTTACCGTACAGAACTTTTTATCGAAACGTCTTTTTTCTCGTATTGTTCATGCCGGGATACGATCACTAAGATTATGTATTTTTCCACATAGAGGAAGCAGCTAGCGACGGTGAACGGAATAAAATAAAAAGGAGGAACAGAAGCGAGCTGAGTGATCCAATCTTGAATTGCTGCCACAGGCTCACGCCGTCAGCTAACGGAATTAACATTGTATGATTGTATTTTGATGTGTCACTCTTTCGAAGCGGCATAGGAACTCATCTCTGTTACCTCATCAATGGCGCTTGGAATGAAATTGAATTTTGAATGTCAAGTAAAAGCCTTCACTTTTGAGGGAATATTGATAAAATATTAACAGAGAATACGAAAGCATCTTCTAAGTACACATTGAAGTTATAATATCCATGCGATTTTAAAAGTACATCGTACAATGCAACTGGGGTATTGATGAAAAATTTGCAGAACATTGAGCAATTTTCATTTAATTTTAAATGACTTTTATTCCATTCTCTCGCACCATCTAAAAAAACGATCAGTCCTTTCAAAGTTACCTAAACTTGTTTTCTCACACTGATATTTATGCAACTTCAATTAGAATTCCTTCGCTCGACTCCAGCAGACCGTTACTATCATCTTTCGTGTACGCAGCCATAACACCTCGCATAATGAGCAAGCCGGGCAAGGCTCCATGTAACAAAAGCAACTCCAGCGTCCCTCTAACTCCGTAAGCTTGGCAAGTTCAAGACAATGTTTTCAGTCGGTGCTCGAGCGAGCTCCTGAACAAACTTGGAGCAACTGCTTCAGTCGATACATTTGCATGAAATTGTGCAAGTTGGCAGGTTGCGCCCTAGCGAATGGCAATATCACAAGAGACGTTTTCTCGGCAAAAGTGGCGCCAGAGAGCGGTGTGCAGCACCGCATAAATATAGACGCCAAGTATCGGGTCCAAAGAAGAATCGACTTGCTTCTCAAGATCGGTTTGAGCCCAGGCACAAGAGAGCGCTTCATTTCATGAGCTCGATTTAAAGAAGAAGGTGAGCCGGGCCCCGAAATTGCGGACTTAATATATTCAGTGAGAAGATTTTTTTTAATTCACCGGAAAGAAGGGAAGAAAGAATTTGACAGTTGCTGCGGAGTTCAGTGAGGAGGGAAAATTTGAAATTAAACTACGAAGAGAAATTGGAATATCTTTGAGAAGAAATTCGAAATAGACGAGACACTTGAAGTTTCCCTCGAAGAAAGAATTTGAATTCTGTACAGGGAAAGAGAAATTGAAAATTCAGAAATAGGAGAGCAAAATTAAAATAGCGTTTGGAGAAATGATTCATTTTATGATAAAGTGCAGAAATTCATAGTCCATGGTGAAAGAAATTGAAGATTCAGAAGAAGGAAGTAGAAAATTCAAACTGAATGGAAAGGAAAAGTAATTTCAACTTCATTGAAAAGAAAAAGAGACTCGAAAGTGATGAAATAGGGAATTCAGGTGGAAGGAGGACCAGATGAAATATTACATTCAGTAGCGAGGAAACAAAATCTGTACGTTATTACAGAAAAACCTGTGAGGGGAGGTGAAGCAAGACGTGCTGCTGAAGAAGCCAACAGAGTTGATACTTTGCACTGCAGTGAAATAAGCGCTAGGTACGAGTGCTAGAACATTGAAGCATATTATCTGCGCAGCGACAGGGACAGTAAATTCATGATGATGACAGGTTAGAGGAAGAATGATGAGGGGCTGGGGGGAATGTGATGAAGATTTAATGAGTGTGTAATGAGGGAATACGTAAAGGGTAATGAAAGGCTAGTGAAAATATGAAGAGGAACGAGGGAGAGTATGATGAGGAATTATTAGACTATCATAAGAGAATGAGGAGAATTTCATGAAGGCTCTCGGCTTGCATCACCTTTTCATTAGCTCCCTTTATTTATGTGTTGCAGGATGCAGGAAAGAATAGTGAGAATATTACAAAAAAGGAAGCACAAAAGCATGTTGAAAGAAATTGAGAGAATGCAGGTAGTACGTTAACTAAAACAAATTTATCAAACGAATTTATTACTGTAGATTTAAAGCTGTCGAGATATTTACTTCTTAGCCCTGAATTGAAATATATCAAACGATTTCTTTGCCAAAATTTGTTGCTGTGTAGATTTCCTTCTGAAAACCAATTTACCAAGCATATTTATTCTCAAGAACCTCAAAATCAAAGCAATTATGTAATGATATTCAAAACTTAACTGTGCGCATGTTTGCAGCACTTAGAAATCAAACACAAAGTTCGTGATTTAAAAAGATTTTATTCACTCAAAAAGGCATAGTTCGAGAGCCATAATTTGGAGCACGGGCCCATTCAATTCATGCTTGAATTTTCTTGCTTGTACGACTGTCAATAACCTGTTAACGGTCACTGCCTAGGTGACCGGTAGTGCATTCACACGGTATGTGTAAGCGACAGCGACCGTGTGAATGCAACAACCACGCGGACGTCATATGATGTCAGTACCCATTAACAGGTTAATGGTAAGCCCCCGACGCGTCACTTAGTGTCAGAGAGCATGCCGGCTAATTTCTGGTGTGGACCCTAAGGTGGCTCAGGAGTTGCTCCCTTAACCCTATTACAACAACCAAATTAGTTTTACAACGAGGCTGCTTGTCGCTTTGTACGAGAGACTAGTTTCAGTCATATGTGCAGTCCACAAGCAGTAAAACTCCTTTAGCGTTTTACGAGACATTAGCATCGTCTTTTTGAAACCAGTTTGGCCTAAGACTCACGGCCATGTGATTACCGTCGTTGGAATCAAAGTTTGTGGTTTTTTGCATGTCCGGTGAGGTTTTTTAGACGGAGCTGCTCCGAGTCGATCGCTGGCTTAATCCTTGCAGCGATTTTTCTGTGGTCTGATCCTTTAGTCAGAACTTCATAAATGGATTCAATTCTGAGATCTCCTCGTCAGTAAGTTCTGCAGTAATTTGTATGGTTTTTTTAAGTCATTGTCTCAGAGTCATTGTTTTCAAGTGTTTCAATCATTTTTCGAAAAATCTCAAATGTGACAGCTTTCTGAATATTTTAAACATATTTCGAAGCTTTTTCCGTCTGACTTAAATAAAAAAAATTTTGTCTGCCACAGAATTTGCAGACTTTCAATCAGGTCGTTCAGACTGATTGCAGAATAGTAGGGATGAGTTTGTTTTTTCATCGAACAAAAGCTTAAAATCAGTGTTTCGAAGCTAATTTTTGTGACATTTCAGTCATGAATTAAAAAGGAATGCGCTCGTCAGGAAAGTCGGCACGCTCGTAACTTCGCGTTATAGATGGTGTGAGTGCGGAATCAGAGTTTTTAGTTTATCTTTTTATTCAATATCAATAAATTTGTTGTATCATGATCATTCACTTGAACTTGTGAAGCAAATCTATCCATTTTACGCGATGCCTACCAAAGTCTACGCGAGTTAATGTAGTAAAAAAGAGGTACAGTCTTAACATTTCCCACACATTTTGCTAATCCATAAACCTTGCGAGGGCATCCCATTGATGCCACAATATTTTGAATTTTTTCTTTTCAGCAGAAAATTTCAATGACAGTGTAACCAACTCAAAAGCCGAATGAAATTTATATTCAGGATGCGAGGGCTATTTGAAGATATATTAAGTATGTTAAATAAACAATACAGTTTTAGCAAAAAAGGTCTATATCGATATCAAATTTGTACAAACATCCTTGATGATACTTCATTATCAAATTTATTCAATGAAACCACTTCTGGTTTCAATGACAACTTCTAAAATTGTTGAAATCATTGACAAGCTGAAATTAAGTGGTCCTTATTCATTTCGGACATCACTTGGAGAATGGCGGCCTTTAGTGAAGTTATGGTGCTATGAGGGTGTATATTAGTGTCCCTCTCAACAACGTTCTATGTGTAATAGTCCATACGATTTTAGTCTAGCAAATTCTGGGGCCATAAGTTGGGGGTGACACGATCGTAAAAATTCTCTGATAATCCATCTTGGGTTACTATGGATGTGTGAGAAGATGCTGAGTCTTGCCGAATGACGTATGGCCTTCCATTTGGCAATTTATCTATCCAGACATAACAACCATTTTTAGAACATCAATGTAACCAACAGCACTAACCTTAAGACACTGTGGAAAAATGTAAGGTGACATTATAATATTTGTAATCCAAGTATAATAGCATATTTGCACAACTACTGGTTGTATCAAAAAGATGCACTTTATTCTGTAATTCATTACACTAAATTGATACTGTATAAGCATCAATGAATAATGTTTTTAATAAGATAAACAACAAAAAACAAGCTCAACATGGTAATTAAGTACATGAAATTGATAATATATCAACAGAAGAAACATATTTGCCATTACATATATTTACTCAATACTTGTTAATTTATTATTCAATTTTTCTGAGAACTGAATTGAATTTGAAAGTATTCTTTTTCGTTTCAGTTGTACTTTCGACAGATCTTGAAGCCTGTAACTGTTACCACCGTCAACCAAAATAATCTGTTCCATTGACTGCTGCAAATTAAGAAAAATGTTGATCTCTGTAATTCTTCAAAGCTATCCGTCACTGCTTCAATTAATTCATCAACGTTAGGCAGCTTTACTTGATAATTTGAAGCAGGGTGATAATGAATAAACTTCGTTCGATTGATCATTGATGAACTAAACTGATCGATCATTCATAAATTAAAATTGATCATCAATTGCTAAACTTATATTTAATTGATAATTAATTCACAAATTCAGTTGAATGATAACTGCTAAACTTAAATTGGTTGGTGATTTATATAACCCAACTAGAAAATAGCGAGCCTGAGTCTGGGGTAAAGCTTTCAAAAGTTACTCGATCTGAACTAAAATCCTTCGCTTTTTTTGCAGGTATTCGTCCTTCACTGACCTGAAAAAGGTGTCGGGTCATTGAGGGTGGTGCAGGGAGTCTGACTTTTTTCCTGGTGGGCACGTAAGTCTTCCGTTCAGGGCAGGGAGTATCTCTTCAAATTGATTTGAAATAAATTGTTTCGATATTTTTCGTTTTTCCATGCGAAAGCAGATTGTCTTATATTTTGCTACTAGGAAAATTAATCGCTTTGGTTGTTAGTTTGGCGCTTTGAATCCATTTTTCGTAGCACATAGCGAGGAAGCTCTTGATTGGAGATAGGGAGTCTCGAACTTACAGGTGGTCCTTCACATTTTTTTTCGATCACGAGTCGTCTAGTTCCAAGAAAGGAAGCAGTGCAACCCTGTCACTGACGGAAGTAAACGCTTCATGCTGAGCAGCGCTGCTGTGGAATAATTAAATTTTGAATAACATTGCCACTTACGACACTTTACAATGAACATTAATATGAATACAGCACTTTATACTGTAGTTCACTGGTTGTAATCGCTGTGTATAACTTCTGCTGAAAACACGCCAGAGAATAGCGGTGTGTGGTACATAAGTGCTCATAAGATAGAGCGTGTTTATTCCCACGCTGTCTTATTCTTTTCTGTAAAAGCTCTTCTTTTTTCAGATTTGGGAACTACAGGATGGGAAGTACGTCCCTGTCGAGTCAAATTCGCTGTTCAATATCCGCTCAAATTAAAATGGACTACAAATATCAGCCGAGGTCACAACGGAGCACACCCTGAACTCTCGATTTTCAGTTCATCGGGCAGCGTAATTAATTGCCTGGATAACATTCTGATGGGAAACTAGGGGTTAATTTATCGCTTCGATGATGCCCTCAACAGAACATCATTTTCAGGTGGTCTATTTTTAGCAGCTCAAATGATGGCAATAAAATACGGGGAGCAGAACCCGGAGAATTTCGAGCAGACTAAAATCGATTTTTCTGTATTTAGAAGGATATGAGAGTACCACGTGCTTACGCATGGGTATAAAATACATGGAATGTGATTGTCAGAGTTTCACTTGAAGCGTCGTGAATAAACTAAGAATCACACTGAATTGTACATTATGACTTTGATTTACGCAGCAAGCTTAGTTTTAGCCTCACGTGTTGAGTACTCTTACATTCATTTTTCAACTTTTTTTCTAGATTATGTAATTAAGTGGCTGCTTGGCGTAAGTCATAAAACAGTCAATCACCTGTACCACATGAGAGTACCATGTAATTACTATGTGATGTATTATGAGATCATCCCTTCATTGCATGTGATGCAAGAGAAGCACCTCTGATGTATTTCTACGAACGCTCTTTAAAAAAAAAACATGGCCGTGAAGCTCCCTAAAGCTGCGTACGTGACGCGCTTAACCTAGGTGTTGAGTTGGGATAATGCGATCGTTTTAACTAATCTCTCATCATTTATGCGTGTTTTTAATCAGAGTGGGAGCTTTATTTCTCAATCGCTGTTATTGAAGACCAATTCTCTGAGGGATTTTCCCCTCGTTGATTTAGTTAAGCCAGAAAAGCCCTCCCTCTCTCACGGTGCTCTTCCTTAATCCACTTCATTATCGCACAGCATTTGCTTTCTCTCTCATGCTGAGGTTCCGAATTCAGCGGTGGAAGTACTTGAGCCAGAATAAATCAATTGTGAGCGCGCCAAGTCTCTCTCATTTCCTAGAACTGCAGCTGGCGCTCATTTCCATCAAGCTCATCTGGAAGTCATCAATGGGTCTGCGTAGGAATTGCAGCATTTGATGCAGCAATCTTGCCGGTTCGCTCCATTGAGCTACAAGCAATAACAGTGAACTTCACCGGTCAATCTCACACCTTCATAAAAGCCACCTGAGCTGCTGAGTGTCTCCTCCACCTCGCGTCTCACCAATCATGACCCGTGTTATTCACGAGTGCAATTTAAAAGCAACATGGCGGCCTTTCAGAACGCCTCTTTCATTACCGGGCATCGGGTTCGCTTTCATAGGCGTTGCGCTGCCCGGGCTGAATAAATTCATTTTCTTTTGTCGGAGTAAACATGATTCGTTAGAGCTGTTCTATGAATGCTATGAAAAGTTTCTCGTAAGGACGGTACTATGGTGGCATTTTACGGTTATGATTTGGCGTACGTTGGACAAAGAGGCTGTTAAATATGCTTCGCTTCTCACTGATCACCTTATAAGTATTTCAATCACTAAATAATCGAAAAGGGCTTTTAAATCGAGATTTAAGAGCAAGTTTACGAAATCTCAATTTCTTCTCTGTTCTTTTTCCAACGACCCTTTTGAAAATTCGAAAAGGGTTCACTAAGAGAGTGGCATGAAAACATCGTTCGGGATTGATAGCTTGGGCGAACATTCGTGGAAAATTTCATGCTATTTAATTATTTAAGCGAAATAATACACGACGCATTTTCCGAAATTTGTCATGCAATTCCCCGCCATTTTCCACAATTTTCACGTGTCCTACTCTTTCCTACTTTCTCCAACAACGTCCCTGAGAATGTTTTAGATTTTTAAGGGATCCCCTTCGAAGCGGTAGTTGGGTCTATGAACGAAGGGTGGATGACCCGTTGTAGGCAATGATGGTAATTTTAATCTCCTTGTGGGCATGAATAGGAATAAAAAAATTATTTGAAACACTGTTATTCATTGGAAAAACTTATCACGCACATAAATTGGAGGTTCAATTCTTCATTAACGGAGATTGAGCTGAGCGTGCATGGCTGTCTCGATACGGCCCTGTCTGGAGCATGGGCCGGCCGTCCATCCTGGGCATTGAGAGCGGCTTTGGAACCTCGTCATTCTGAAGCCTGGATGATGGAGTCGAGTTCTGGTTTGCGTGATGAAGATACCCAGCGGAACTTTTACGCTAAGTTTTTTCAGCAATAAATTAAGTGATAATTTAATGCACGGCGTTTCCATGTTCAGCCATAATAATTGTCGTTATCAGTTTCCCAAGTTTCAGCTTTACACCTCCAAGGTTTTTCACTCTACTTTTAAAAAACACGGAGAATTCTATAGTTGAAAATTTAATATCGACAGTTCTGATTCTACTTTAGAAAATTGCAAAAAACATCTAGGGGTATTCGCCTTAAATCTGACATCAGCTCATTTTTGCTGTTCAATTATAATTCACTTTTCCCAATAAAAAAACATTAAACTAGCCATCCCTTGTAAATAACTCATGTACATAGAACATAGTTATAAGTCATTATTGTAGATACAAAATCAGCGCCTTAGAAGAAGTATAACCGTCTACGTTTTCTCAGAGTTAATGACGAGAGCACAGGACTGGCCGGCTGCTTGGCTGGACGTCTGTCAGCGACACATGATAAAAGACGCGATCAGAAGGGAGCTTTCGTGCCATATGAGCAATGTAAGACAAGCGAAATTAACTCCAAATTGCTATAAAAAGTAGCATTGCTTATGGCTAGGTTCATGACTTGTTTTGTTATCTGGACGGATACATAAGATGCGGCTGAAGCCTACCTTAAGGTTGAAAATAGACGAAGACTAAAAAATTTACACTGTTGGTAAAAATATGCTTTGTTAATATAGAAGTTACTTAATTAGGACCGGTGGAATGTATGTATATTCACAAGAGCTTCGGACCACAAAATATAGAGCTTTTGACGACAACACTGGCGTATAACTGGATGAAATGTGAGCACAAACTTCAGAAATTTGTTTTGGGTTCTTATTTTATTAGTACTCAGGGCTTATTACAGTAGTTTACTGTATTTGCATTTGTTAACCGGTTTCATAAAACTGGGGTAAGAGCGAGGCAAAACTCTCCTGATTTCACATCTTGAACCTGAGTTCACACCTTCCTTGAATGATTGAGAGTGATTGAGGGTGATTGAGCGTGATTAAGAGTGATTGAGGGTGATTGAGCGTGATTAAGAGTGATTGAGCGTGATTGAGAGTGATTGAAATTGATAAACGGTTTTATTCAACGTAAAGAAATTAGATAACGGCTATTATTTCTTTCAATGTTTGGCCGAACGATAGGGCTAAAACTATTGTCATTGAACATCTTACGGAATTCACTTCAGAGTTTCAAAGTCCGCTGATGACTGCGACGTTCAGTTGGGAGTCCGCGCTGCAAACCAGGACTTTCATGTTCAAAGCTAGGCAAAAAATAAACATGATGGAAAATAATTTCTAAATAACTGCATAGTACAGCAAGTTTCACTAAAAGACCTCATACAATGATGGAATTTTCAAAAAACATATAGAATACATCCGTAATTTACGAGAAAAAACTCGAGTACGAATTTCGATAATAGTGGTAACTAAATACGAGTATACTAACGAACCAGCACAAAATAATTCAAGAAACTAAATCAGTCTCAACACGGAACTGAAGACATCTTTGTTTATCTCACAGGAGCTGATAGTATTGTGTAAATGCTATCTAAACGATAAACTTTAGCAGTAGAAGTTCGTCCGTTTTTTCTTTTATTTTAGTTTTGAACAATATGATCTAGAATAACCCTGTGAGTAGGAATTACAAGTAAAATTAGAAACTTTTCCTAATAAACATGTGTTGATGGTCATTTAATTAATAACTGGATAGCTTGTTTAACATCTGCTCAATAAAAGAAAGTAAATTTGTATTCAAGCCTATAAAATTGAAGAAATAAAGGACGAACAAATGATGACTGCATCGCTTTTTGCAACATACGAAACAGATTTGGTCCTCATGACCCTCAGAGAGAGTCACAGTTTAAGCCCGCATGTTTTACAACTGCCTCGCCAATTTGGTATTGTTGCACTTGTATGAAACGAGGCACGAGCAAAATACCAGATTCAATAAGCAGCCTTTTATTCGCAGGGTATTGTGAATATTCTGCATGAAAAGTTGTCTGTTAATACCGAAAAAGCATATCAGTCGAAAAGAACACGTTGATTTTTCATCCTTAGCTTCCTAATAAGAGCTTCTAGCAGGGAATGCGTGTGCTTTCGAAACGTTCATGTTTTGAAGGATATTTTAGAGACCAACAATAGGAGCTTACGCACAACTTCCTCAATTACGTGTTGCAGTTCAAAAAACTTAAATGGAAATCGTGTATTTTTGACTCTTTTCAAAAGATCTCATAACTCAGATTTTTGCACTACTGATGAGCGGCGAAGTGTGTTTGCGCTGCGCTGGTCTCTAATCCCGTGAACTTGAAGATTAAATACTGCAGCGGAATGCAGTGCGATGCCTTCATTTCTATATAGGTTGCCCTAGAAGCCTTGTAGCTTATCCGGGCCCACGTGTGGTATATATCCTGATCCCGGCTCTTCGTCATTCCTTATTTTGGTTGTAAACTTGTATCTGATATAAATTACTTGTGGTAAATAAATGCTTACAAATGTTTACAAATGTCTAAATGTTTATGGTATGCACGAAGTAATTCCTTTGTGTTTGACTGAAAATTAAATTTGGATCACTGAACGGGTGAAATTCATTCCCATCGTTTTACTTCATGTTTTGCTAAACTTGGACTTTTTTAACATATATGAATGGAAATTGCTTCGGTAATCGAACTGTTTACGAACCTTAATTAATCATATTGTGTTCAACAGAATTTTGTTCATGCCACTCACTGCACCGTCGATTACCTGTGAACAGCTTCAAGGTCTCAGTAACCCTTTCAACAGTAGATGAAATTCTCAGAATCGCTTGGTTTGGATATCTTATAGTTACATTTTCATTTTTTCAGGGCAGGATAGAATCTCACGGCATGTTAAGGTTTTATTCAACTCAAAATTGAAGGGCTTTCGCGAGTAAAATAATAAATTTGAACGAAGTCAGCCGAATATTCTACAATATTTACGCTAACATCATTCATTTTGTGGAGCACAATCCAGCTAAGCTTCAATATAACGAAAATACGTACGTCGTTTCTTAGTGTGTTAACCTGTGCAGAGAATGCGACGCTGCTTATAAGGGAACTTCTGCTGCACGAGTTAGAACTTATTCAAAAGTAACAGATGACGCATGCAACAGATGCAGAGCAAAAAGGAAGGTTTGTCACTTGTGAGCCTAATTGTTCGTGGAATTTCTAGTTCGAGACAGTCGTCTCTTGCTACATCTCTATCTGGTAAACCCGAGACGGTAGCTTCATGCTACGTCCCTATCTGTTTGATCCGAATAATAAAATTTTGCCGCTCAGTGAGTGCTCGTGAAGCAGGTCTGATAAGATTATAATATTATCAGGCGCAGCGTTATGAATCACAGACATCTTGTGTATTGTGTCACCATGGCCGCTAGGAAGATGGATGGAAGCTACTGTTCAAATGGTTCACCGAAGACTAAAGCACAATTCAGCTCCCGAAAGTGAATTTGCTGGACACTTCCGAAAGTTTACTTGAAACTCATTTTGATTAATGCATAAATCTGAGATGCATATAAGTGAATTCATTTCCGGAATTGTAACACACAGATGCGATGGCGGGAAGTATGCGAGCTCGTAGAAGTTGTCACAATTAAGCAGCGCTTTCAGTATAAGACCTCGTACTTGTGAGTGAATTGATATAACATCTCGTCTTTCATGAGTTTATTTCGAATGAATATACCGTCGAACGTAAATCTTACACTCCACAGTTGAACAGAATAATTTTGAATCATGGATTAGTGATTGATTTACTAGTTAATTTAAATCTCCCATACCTACAAGAAATATGATCCGACGAGGGCGAAGAGAAGAAACGATCATTACAGTCCAGACTGAAGAAAATGTGGAATCGATGCTCAGATGTGTTCTCCCACCGTATTCCCTACACACAGAAACAGCAAGTTTAGAAAGGAGAGGAAGAAACGACAAATAAGAAATAGCGATGAAGGTATGAAATTGAAAGAAGCAAAATGGACACGAAAGAGAGACATCCTCCACGACCTTTCTATAGCTAAAGTAACCTAACAGTGCTCCCATGGGGCCGCCAGTCCTCATAACATGGGATAGGCAAACCTAACTAACCCAACCCTACACCTTTTCTAAATGCCTCCTGAGGGGAAGAAGTTTGGAACTCACGAAACAAGCACTCGTGGAATTCTGTTCGTGTTATTTCTTCACGATGATGCCAATCAACAAATTCAGTCACAGGAAAATTTATTATGTGCTTTGGATTGAATTCGCACAGCACTCAACCTGGTGCCGTATTAGGTTCAAGGACGAAAGTGCACGTCATGAAACCAAGAAACGTATGAAAAATGAAATGTATGAAAAATGAAATGGATGATTTTCCCGCGTTCTTTTATACGTGGATGAGCGGTTAACTCGCACCGCTATACAAGAGTCAAGTATGATGCATACTCATGTGAATTTCCATCGCTCAGTGAACGTGAGTCCAACGCTTTGTGGATGTAACATGCGTGCTTTATGTAACTAACTAGGGAGCCAATTCAGAGTCGCTGCAAAACAAGCTTTTCACAAGAGCGCAGCGCCAATCTTAACTGAATGAACAATTACCCGACGGATGACAGATTGTCTAGCGGTGTGTATAACTTTGAATACATCTTTCATTCTTCATCGATCATAGCAAACACTTTAAATCGTACGTGAGGGGGGAAGGGAGTGGAATGTCATTGCCGTATTAGTCCACGGACTTTACTACCAATATTTTACTAACTCGCATTTCTATTTACCAGGGGTGCAAAATGGTATCTAACTGATTGGTGATGTATGTATGGTAAGTACCACAGTTGTGAAAAATTCGCTTAATTAAGTTCATTGTTTTGATATATTTCAGTTCTATGTTGATGGGTAGGGTTTCGAAGAAAAATTGCTCATATTTTCATGCATTAAATATGTTGGTAAATAACCGTACTATTTGGTAAAGGCTTCGTACAGGACTTTACTTTGCAGTAAATTTCCCAGCAAAGTTTTGAGAACAAATTGCAACGCTGGCACTGTAGATCCTGATAGCGGAGCAAATTCTTTTTCTTCGTCCTCGATATTATTTGAGTTTGGAGACGAGTCCATGTGTGCAGAGCAAATTGAGCAAAATCATTCGATTTTTGTAAAAATTCCGGTAAACATTTCCGTTCTTTGAGATTGCATAACACAAATCGATGCTTTAGAGATGATAAAATACTTCCACACCCTGCCTCTAAATTTGGAGGACAGCCGTGCCGTGGGAGCAGGATTTTAATTGCAGCGAGTGAAGACTTTTTAGTTTCCTCGCACCTGAAGTAATTTTAGCATTTTGCGGAATGGGCTGACCGGTTTCTTTTAACTGCCTTTTCCTCATTGACAAATCGTAATGCTGGCACGAGTGGTCTAACTTTACACCTGCTCGAGCTTACCGCTCAATCAGAGTACAAACAACTCCAAATCGAACTTGGGCGCAAAAAAAAAACACATGATTCAATTTTGAAATTAGTCTACCGAGGGAATTTTTCCACGAAATCTTCAATCATCTTGGAATAAACAAAACTTACAAAACTTAAGAGTATTCACAACCAACCGAAAGGTCAAATACCATCTTTTCCAGGGCTTCCGGGAGACAGTCTCTGCAGCTTCAGGCAGGTACGACTTTCTGTTCAGGGGACACCTGAGTGCGGGAGGCATCGCTATGGCAGCGCCGGGAGCGGGACTGCGATATTAAGCCGTGCCTCATCTCCCTGCGCTCAGTTTCATCGAATTAAACCCCTTCAGGAAACCATCAGACCGTATTTGTTGGACCATCAGTGCTTCTAAAATGTCGCTTCTTATCTCCGTCCGCGGCAGCTTACGTTTTCTACATCGTTGGCTTCACAGCGAACGCACTTTTACCACTGAATTAGTGCTGAATAGATAAGAAGTTTCTTCTGGTGAATATTAGTCGTTAGACGTGATGTGTGCTTGGGAAGATTCTTCTCAACGACCTCGGGCGGTACTTGGGCAAATATCGAAGGCGGGGTAGATGATGAAGAAATTGTTTACATAATCTTGAGTATCAAAATGAACGTTTCAAAATTTACTTGTCGATAATGCTCATGTTTCTGTTCGCTAAGGGAATATTCTTATGAAGAACCATTCTATTACTCGCACTCGATAAACCTGATAGCGGGTGCTGATAATTCCTGAGAGCAGGGAACCTAATAACGTGGACCAATCATAGCCAGGTATTCGAAGGCCATCTGACCTGAAATGAGGTTCCCAAGAGCTTTGTGAACGGCGATCGAACATTGATCTGTGAATAATTGTATTCATAAACGAAATTGATATTGCTTGAGCACTGAATTTTTTTAAGAAAACTCGGAAATTGAGCGTATCTGCGTGATTTGCTATTGCTTGATTGCTGACTATTTTGTCATCGAAAAAAATTAAGAGTAATTGCATTCATGAACGAAAATGATTCGCTTGATTGAAGAATTTTCTCTGTTGAACATCGAAATGGAAGCAAACGTATCCATGTCCGAGACCACAATTGCTTGATTGTTGAATGTTGGAAACGCATTTGAGTGTTTAAAGTCGAACATTTTAATTTGGAGCCCATTATGGAAAGTTTGCAATGTTTAAGAAATTTTGACATTACTTATGCAGAGTTTAAGTTCAAGCAAATTAAATGTGTTTGTGTACGTGCTGCTAGAAAAATTGTCTTAAAAATATTACAATTCACCTTGGCAGTTTCATCTACAAAAGTCTTTGCAAAATAAGAAGGGGCTCATTTCTTTCTCTTTCGAGGACTTGTCGTAGTGCAGAAGTCAAAGATTTAATGCTTTTTATTTATTCGTCAACTTTCATGGCTGAATATTTCAATCTGAATAAGCAATTATTCTTCTGAACAAAAGACAGTTTTTAGCTTTTGGGATCAATAGAATTTTAAATTTCAATTCGTTTGGATATTGTGAATGTCATCATGCTTTCCGTTTATTTGATCATAATACTTTTGACTCCATTTAGCCCGATAAAAATCGGGAAAATACTCAATTGCCGTAAGAATTACTGAATTTTTTTTTCAGCTGGAAGATATCGCATCCACGAATACGAATAATGGCGGCAATTCTGCTCAACCCGTAAATTTTTTTTGGGGTTGATGTCTGGGGACTTAGCTGGACAATCTAAATGCTTGATATTTACTAAATAACTGTCATGCCAATTAATGACAGTTCTAGCCCGAAGCAGGCGGCAGTTGTCATCTTGAAAAATAGGCAAAGCAACAGGATTTCTTCATTCAGATATTGTACAAATGGCAAAACTTGGTTATCTAGCAGCTCAATGTCGCCGTACTTGTTCAATTTGACGGACACACCACCTAAAGGACCCATTACTGTGTAGTTGAAATAGCCCTAGACCATGATAGACCCTTCTTCTCCTAGTACTACCTCTTCTACAAAGGCTTCGTTGAAAGCTTTGTGAGGCCTTCGATGAGCATGACGACGAGCATCATCGGTATAGGGACACAATTGTGATTCGTCTGACCACATGACACTTCTCCAATTCTCTACAGTCCAATGTACATGTGCTTTGGCTCCGTTTAAACGAGTGTTCATGTAGGCAGGAGCAAACATCGGCCGTTTACGAACCACTATGTTCTATATATCCATTGCATGTAGTTCTCTACGAAGAATTCATCAAGAAACAGCAGTAGTTCCATCCTTGATACAAAAGGAGTCCGGTAAACAATTCGAGACGCACGGCGGTAAGTAATTCCGACTGCAATTTTGCTTTGGATTACTGTATATTTTAAATTGTTTTCCTTGTTGGTAGACCTGCATTTCAGGAAGGCATGGAACACCAGAGAATTCCGCTGCTTCTTTCACATGGTGTTCCTTAGTCCGAACAAATGAAGCAGACCCTTTTTGCCTTTCCAAGTCGTATTTCTTTCGCTACATTATTATGGACCAGCTAAGAAACAAGTCTATACCTTGCCAGGTCTGAATGGAGACTGATGCCTACTCAGAATTTGCATACAACCTAAACTTCGGTCACATCTGCGAAAATCGATTGATGAACGTAGTAAATGAGAGCTCGAAAACAGTACTTGACAAATTTCTTGTTCAGAAAGCTTACAATGCTGGAATCCGAATAACACTAATATAGAAAAGAATTACTTACTAGTTTTATCGATCATGGATATATGTTACGAGTGACGAATATCGAAACATAATTAAAGAGATTTATTTTGAACTGATGATTTATCGCATCTAAAATGCGATTGCTAAATATTTGTTTTTGAACGAAGATCGATTAGGTAAAATATATTTTGAGTAAGAAGCACGAACACATAACAGGCATTTTTTTGAATAATTTTAAATCCTTCATTTGTTCTCGCACGATACAAAACTCTGGACCTGAAACGGAGTTGGTACCACTTGGTTAACCGTTCAGGTTTAGCAGCTCAGGATTAAGACTGATTGCTAAAGAATGTTCCCAATTGCGGTCTTGGAAAATGCTTGGTTTCCAAATTACTTCTAATTCATTGGCATCGAAAGGCAGTTCGTAAATTACAAGTTCCTGAATGAGCATTGATTTCTTGGGATGTAATGCGAGGGTGGTCATTTGAGATCTTTTGAGGGAGTATAACTGAATCAACTTAGCTGATGAATGTATTCTAACGAGGAATGTTTCTTGAAAAGCTGTGGTGCGGTGCAACGTCGCTTGGCGTGAAGTTTTAGAGCGAAAAGTGTGCTGGTCGGAGATTGCATGCATGCATGGTGGGGGATTGCATGCATGGTCGGGGATTGCCTGCATCATGGTGGGGGATTGCCTGCATCATGGTGGGGGATTGCATGCATGCATGGTGGGGGATTGCATGCATGCATGGTGGAGGATTGCATGTATGCATGGTGGGGGATTGNCATCTTGGTGGGGAATTGCATCCATGCTGGTGGGGAATTGCTGTGAAGGTCCTCAACTAACGAGACGTCTTCCATTCTAAATCAATGACTCGTCAGTCTAGAGTGCTGAATTTTGATTTGTTTCCGCTATTTCTGAGGATCTTTCGTCATTTCGTTTTCGAAGTTCATGCACAAAATCGTTTTTGAGATAATTTTTGAGCCCACTCGCATCGATGCAAAACAGAATATAATGTAGTTTTACGTGATTGTCACCGAAATGCAGCAAACCACAGCTTCCAAATTGCATGAGAATGAGGTCACTACTGTGAGCCAATCTCCAGATCGAAACCGCGACGTTCTGCTAGAACCCTAACTTATGGTTCGCACGCTGTCACTTGCGGCGGTAAGAAATCTGGGTCTGGAATTAATAAACTTGCAAATGATTCCAGAGACGGGATCAAGTTTGGCCAGTCGTTTCTGTTGGAAGTGCAATTAGGCGTCATTTGTCTGCTGCAGAGTCAATTAGCTGCCCTGATAGCTGCTAGCGAGAGATCCCTTATCAGTTCCAGCAGCCATTTGACTTCATTTTTGAGGCAGATTTTGGCTTCCTGGGGTTTAATTTGAAGGCTGTGCTTGATATCTGGGGCAGCTTTATCTGGTCAAGGACATCTGAAGCCTCATTAACACCTCGTGACGGCTGTATTACTGCTGTCATTTCCTGACTCGCTCAAACCTGATTGACAGCATGTATCTGGGCTGGGAGATGATGAAACAGTGAGTGGAACTTCCGCTGTTTGAAATCACTGCTTAACGGGATGGAATTTTACCCCTTGCTCTTTGTTCATATGTGAAGTCAAGAAATCAATTTTATGTACTTCCAAAAGTAGCTTTTCGGAACAGGAAAGAGGCTAAAATTATTTTTTCAAATTTACCAGCATCAAGGAAACGGAAGCCCTGCTCTAATTTGAATAAGAATGTATCCACGCGTTTTACAAAATCAGCTCCCCGTACAAAAATTAGTCTCCTGCTACTAATATGGTGTAAAACTTTCACGAGTACGAATAATGGCGGCAATTCTGCCACCATTCATTGAGTCTACAGTTATTCTAAGGAACACCTCGTCGATTTTAAGCTATTCTTATTTCCATTGATCTCGTAGTGCGGCCACAGTACGTGGATAATTTTTTCGACGTTAGCCTGTTGTTCAAGGCAGTCCCACAATTTTTCTATTGAGTTTATGTCTGGGAACTTAGTTGACCTATCTAAATGTCTGATATATACTTCGGTCTGATATATACTTAATAATTGGCACACCAATTAATGACAGTTCTAGCCCGATGCACCCTGCAGTTGTCATGTTGAAAGACAGGCAAAGCAGCATGCCTTTCTTCGTTCAGATATTTTGCAAATGGTAAAACTTGGTTATCTAGCAGCTCAAAAAATGTAGCCGTACTTCTTTAGTTTGACGGATGTATCACCTAATGGATCCGCTACTGTGTAGCTGAAACAGCCCCAGAACATAGCAGACCTACTCTTCCTTGTACCACTCATTTCACACAGGCTTTGTTGAAGGTTCCATGAGATCTACGATGGACGTGACGGCGGGCCCTATTTCTGTGGAGACAAAATCGTAATTCATATGATCATATGACACTTCTCCACTCCTCTACAGTGCGACGTGCGTGTGCTTTAACTCAGTTTAAACGATAGATCTTGTGAGTAGGAGTTAACATCAGTCGTGTGTGAACTACTTTGCTCTATACAGTGTGTTAGGGAAAAAGTGGTACACAATATCACACCTTCCAGAAAAGGGCAAACTAAATACTTTCACCTGTAGGAAACTTTGCGAAAAAATTTTGGTTTCAGTAATACTAGCTCTTTGATGTTTGAAAGGAGAAAATTCGAAAACAAAATTTACCAGCAATAATTTACTTATAGCTACTTTTCAGAAATTGTTCAAAGTTTCCACCACCTACATACATCGATGCACTCGTGATATCTTCGACTAAAAGACTGCCGGATGTAAAGGAAAAGCACTTGTACTTCAGAAATATCACCAGAATCCACTGCAGTTCTTACCAAGAGATCTTCCTCTGATTCCACTGGTGTTGAATAAACAAGGCTTTTCATATGTCTCCAAAGGAGAAATCGAGTGAAGTCATGTCGGGAGACATCGGCGGCCAAGCAACAGGACCGTTTAGACCGATCCAACTATTGGAAAATTGAACATTGAGGTAATTTCGGACAAAATATAAAAGTGTTCTGGAACTTACAGATTTAAACGTTGTTATCAAATATCCCAGAAACCAAATATTCGCAGAGTTTCGTAGATGCAAAAGTGTTTAGTTAGCCCCTTTCCGATGGGTGTGAAATATGATACCTCTTTTTCTCAAACACCCTGTATATCCATTGCATAGAGTTCCACACGGAGAGGTGGTCCAGAAACAACAGGAGAAGGCCTATCATTGACGCTTCTCATTGGGTCCATTTCTGATACCAACAGATTCTGATCAATAGTTGGGGAAATAGGTCGGCTGCCCCTCAAGGTTAGAATTTTTTTCTGGCACACAATATTATCTTAAATTCCGGTATGTACCGGATTGTTTCCTTTGTTGATAGACACACATAACAGTGTCATAACAGGGTGTCATGAAACACCACTGACTTCTGCTTCTTCCTTCACTGACTGTCCGTTTGCCCGACCAAATACAATAGCCTCTTTTTTTGCCATTCTGATGACGTCTTGATTTCGTCCCATTGTTTTGGAGCAACTAAGAACTATGGCTTGCCAGCTCTGAATGAAGACTGATGCATGTTCAGCTCTCGTATATTACCTAAGCTTTGAACCCAGATTTGAAAATCATTTGCGGAACGTAGTAAATGACTGGAGCTCGAAAAACCATAGATGAATTATTTCATGTCTGTGAAGCTTATTATACGCGTAAACAATAGTAACACATATCTTCTTATTGGCACTCATGACGAAGTATAACTGTTACCTGACGTAATTAATGGTTGTTTCATATTTTAATTGTATTTTTCTGCAGTGCAGTTCATCGAAATTTCAGTTTCCCCCACGTACCAGCATCGAATTACAATATGTGTCCTATTCGATTTCTAAAGGTGGAAAATTTCTTGTAAGTCCAAATTCCAAAGGCGCCAATTCTCCCGGCTTGTGAAACGAGACTGCCACATACTAGGACTAACCAGGGGTGTATTTTACATGGTTACAGCCTATTACAAGAGAACCTAACAAATTTCTGTCACCTTTTGGAATAACTGATGAAAACTTAAATGAATTGATTAGGACCGCCCGACGTTCAAACAAACGCACCAAATTACTGACGAAAAATGAAAAATTACTGCAAAAACATAAGCACCGAAGTTTGATGTTCGCATGAACAATAAAATGTCATTGAATTTCTTCCCCCGGAGACATTACAGCCTCCTAATATACTTGGAAGAGCAGCTAAATCGAAAACTTTTTATGTCAAAGTGGAACGCGGGGTTGTAAAAAAGTTTTGTAATAACAGGAAAGACGAACAGTTGAAGAATGCAGGAATATTTATATAAAGTTCAGTGAAACTTTATTCACTACGTTTCTCCTAAACGGCCAAACCAATAAAAGACTCTGATGTAAAACACGAAACTTGTGAGGAAGATACCAGCCACAAACGTAAACATAGCGTGACAGAGGTGGGGTGATGATTTGAAAAGTTTTGTGTGAGAGGCGGAGAGACATATTTTAATGTATGAAGTTTAACTCAAAACATTTTGAGATTTTCGAAGATGAAGTCCTAACAATAATAAGCATGCTGGTGCGAAATCTGCTTTACTTCAAAATGATAACGTGTAGGATCATTTATCAAACGAAACAGGAGCTGCGAGTGAATAGCAGAATAGAAGAATATAAGAAGTCGCGTGACTAGTATTCAGCTACCACCAAGACAAATTTTTTACCAGAATAATATGTCAACTTCAACGAAATTGCACCGCGAGAGCGGGTGATGCTGCGTTGACTGAGAAGCAGTTACGAGACTCAGTTATGGTTGAAGGCATGCCCACATGTTTTGATTAAGAACAGTGAAAATTCATACTTCTATTGACTTCTAATCTACACAGAACCACAGCTTTTTCAATAACAAACCTCTGGGTTAAACCTGTCAATCTTATAGATAAATAAATACGTGAAATCTGTATCTATGTTTGATCGTTCAATTTTTATAACCTATGCAACTCTCACCAATATGTGGAATATCATCGACATCCAAACATGAATCAAAGAAACGTTTACAAACATATGGGTTTGATTATTTTCGCATAACTGTGAAATTCACGTATTATATACCGTGGGTGTAATAAATATTCGATACGTGGTCAAAGTTTACCATAGGCACACAATAGAGAAGCAATCGAAAATTGAATATCGTATGGATTTTGGTACGCTAAATACCAAATCAGCATTAGAAAACAAAAATAGTATAAACTATTTCTATAATATCGACAAAATTGTTTGACTTTTACCTCAAAAATTATCAAACACGGACACAAAACTAATTTTAAAGCAGCAATCAATTGTCCAAGAACATTCCAGAGTGGCTTACGTGACAGGAATATAGTAAAACATTCTGAAAAAATGATCAGTTTTGTCCACGTACAACAGAGTACGACTGTCAGTGTCTGAGAACTGCATGAAAAGGAGGTCATTGTTCAGCACTCTAATTCTAACATGGCAAAGACTAAAGAATTGCGGGAAGAAGCCAAAGAAATAATTGTTCAGTTACATAAAAAGGGTTCGGAGTGCAGAAATTTTTTATCGAAGATAAAAGCACCTGCCTCTACTAATGGTGATCATTTTCACTGGTTCCTGTCATATCAGTTCACTGCAAGTCAACTTCGTTCACGCTGTCCAGCTAACTAAATATGTAGTCCGTAAAGCAAATAATAATTCTCAAGTGACTCAATCTGAACTTGAAAATGGTTTGGAAGCGGCTGGGACAAATGTATGCAAAAACGCGTTCTTAGGAGCGAGGGATTTCCTTTTAGCACACCAAGGAAAACACCGTTGAAATTTACTCATGTCAGAATCCCTATTCGGTGAATTAGAATTCAGCGTACAAAAATGTATTAGGGGTTCAGCTTTCGTTTGCTTTGCTGCTGTGTAACTATGGTAAATCAACTTAGAACCATGTATGGAATATGAATGGTACTCACTGTATTTATTGTACCGATTGCAGAATATTTTGCCCCCTTAAAACCTCGGTTGTTACCAATATTTGTTGTGAAGCCAATATTTTCGCCAACCACACCGGAATGTGGCATAGTGTGTCTGTGTGCTGGGACACATTAATGTAGCGTAGAGTGGCTGTGTGCTGGGACACATTAATGTAGCGTAGAGTGGCTGCGTGCTGGGACGATGTGACGTGGCATAGTATGACTGTGTGATGGGACACAGCAATGTGACGTAGTGTGGCTGTGTGCTGGGAAGCTGTAATGTGACGTAGTGTGGCTGTGTGCTAGGAAGCTGTAATGTGGTGTAGTGTGGCTGTGTGCAGGGACACTGTGATGTGGCATAGCGTGGCTGTGTACAGGGTTGCTGTAATGTGGCGTAGTGTGGCTGTGTGCTGGGAAGCAGGCCATATGGTGTTTGTATTGAGATCTGATTTGTTGATCACAGAACAAATTCCAACGAGTATAGAATGTTTACATCGATGGTAATTACTTTTCTATAAGATCGAGAAGTTTAAAACGTCAACTTATGAGGTTATACATATGTTCGACTCTAAACTATGAAAGGTGACCAAACCGTAGAAGTTTCTCATATTCATATACATATATATTAGTAAGCTCTAACTCAAGGAGCAAACATGTTTCTAAGCCCTTTACCTCAACTTCTTTGACAATGTAAATATTTTTAAAATGTTCAGTGTTTTTTCCAAAGTGCAAACTGACAAGCAAATTAATGCTCGAATTTTTGTTAATCCGCATCTCAGTTATATTTTATGATGGTGAGCCTCAATTTAGTCTGAATTCATCTTTCATTGATTAATTACAATTCAAAATCCTTCTCGTTTAAACCTGATAATAACTTCAGGATGGAAACTGTACATGTTTAATTAAGCAAACTTCAAATGATCATTTTTCTTACCTTTATAAGTTTTCCACGAATGAAATGTTTTTAAAGTAAATTGCCAAGATATTTCGCTCGACTTTTTTGGCTATCGACGCTCTATGAAGTGCCCCCCAAATTCTTATGAAGTGCCCCACCAAATTCTTATGAAGTGCCCCACCAAATTCTTACGAAGTGCCCCACCAATTCTTATGAAGTGCCCCACCAAACTCTTATGAAGGGCTCCACTAAATTCTTATGAAGTACCCCACGAAATTCTTATGATGTGCCCCACCAAATTCTTATGAAGTGCCCCACGAAATTCTTATGAAGTGCCCCACCAAATTCTTATGAAGTGCCCCACCAAATTCTAGTTCGTTAGTTCAGTTTTGAGAGGATGTGCGGTGACCGCACAGGCGGCTCTCCTAAAACTCGACCGAGACCGGAGTGTTTGGCGAGGAAACTCTACGGACTCTTGACGCCCGACTCAGAGCCGCGACTTTTTAACGATTGACGGTAGAACTCTGATGACGAACTCGAAAAACTGTTTTCCTAAAAAAGGGCAGATATGTTAAAATTACCAGTTGAACGTCTGACCGGTGAATGAAGGGATTAGGTAAGCACAAAAAGTAAAATACTGACACGATAGGGAATATCTTGTATTTTCAATCAGCTACGTAAATGTACCGTGAGAAATTACTTTGAAAAGAGGAGAGAATCATAAAAAATTTCAAGGGAATAGTTTGTAAAAATGTGCGTGATTCTTTCTGAAATTGATGTCCGAAAAAATGTGGAGTTACGTACTTATCTGACGAGTTGTTGTGACATAAAGTTTCATTTGATATTTTTGGGGAAAATTTCAACCCCGATTGCTTACTGCGTTCAATTGGCAATAAACTGGTTCTTCTTTTGCTATAGAAAACCTGGCACATTGATTCCTAAGAAGCTGCGTATATTCTTATTATTATACGCTACTGTAGAACGGGAGTGATTCGCAATTTGAAATAGTTTTGTATGTGACCTCCAATGCATGTGACTTCCAATGTATGTGACCTCCAATGTATGTGATCTCCAATGTATGTGACCTCCGATGTATGTGACCTCCAATGTATGTGATCTCCAATGTATGTGACCTCCAATGTATGTGACCTCCGATGTATGTGACCTCCAATGTATGTGACCTCCAATGTGACCTCC
>VOMN01105129.1:0-20781 GCA_014899125.1 Orchestia grillus | reverse complement strand
CCAGGGCGTAGAGGCCCAAACATTTTCAAGATATTCAAGATACGTTGGTTTTATTCTAGCACTGCTCGACGTTTATCGTTACATAATATTCTTCGTATTTTTGGTAAGATTATTATACGATGTTTATGTACTTGTTAATATTTTTTCCCCACAGGCCTGGTACACAAGACGTCTGACCCGAGTTTCGAGAGGTTCACTGAGCGTCTGATCGCTAACCCATTTTCTGCTCCGAGTAAGTTTTTTGACGTGTGTTTGATGGAAAATATTATTTCTTTAAATTATTAACTCATTTTCATTCGCGCAGTCCACTTGAATATTTCTTTCTACAAGCCTGCCTGTATATCGCCTCAACTCCTTCATTCCGCTGTGTACGCTCAATTTTCCCCTTCCAAACGATTTATTTCTTGTGCAAATTATATATTTTTTATATGCTCCACATTCCACTGCCTTTAAGGCGCTACAAATACTTGGTCCTGTGGGTCGTTCGACATCTGTCATCGCGGACCAAATATTCTTCGTTCGCTGAACTAAATCTGCCTTACGGAATGTGTTCTCTTATTAAGAAACGACGTCATTGTGCCTCAGGTTGTGTCCTTGAGAGCATCATTATCCTAGAACAGGGGGAGGGGAGGGTTACAAGATGGGGGGGGAGTTTTCGTGCGTCTGTTCTGTCATCTCTGTCTGCGTAATTTATTTTCTGGTCGGCTAACATTTTTTGTATTGCATAGATTTTCTCTTGAAGGCCTATTGATACGTTGTTAATCAACAAAGGAAAGCAGTATGTTGTATTTCCTGTAGACGCTGCATTTTGGTTAAACAAATATAGAGTGTTAGAGTAAAAGAGGCACAAAATTTTACATCTATGAGAAAGTGGCAAACTTAACACTTTAGAGTCTTTGAAACTATGCGAACAAAATTGTTTTTTGAGGTGTTAGCTGTTTAATGTTTGAATGGAAGAATTTTTATGATAAAATTACCCACAATTAATTTATTTATGCATTTGCTTTGCAGAAATTGTTCAAAGTTTCCACTACTCGCACTACTCAGATTTCTATCACCCACATCGATGCCCTTGTGATATCTTCCACTTAAGAACCGCCGAATATATTTGGTGGTTCTTAAGTACATTCCACAATATATATTGTGGAAATGGCCTGGCATTTCAGAAATATCACCAGAAGCCACTGCAATTTTTGCCAAGAAATATTTTTCGGATTCCACTGGTGTTGGCCTTTTCCACAATATCCGGCAGTCCTTAAGTCGAAAATATCACAAGTGCATCGATGTGGGTGATTGAAATTTAGAATAATTTCTGTTAAGTAAATGTATAAACAAAATATTTGTGTTTAATTTCGTTTTCGAATTTCCTCCTTTCAAACATTAAATACCTAATACTTGAAAAAAAAAATTTTCTCACGAAGTTTCATAGAGGCTGAAATGTCCAGTTCGTCACTTTTTGATAGGTGGAAAATTATGTACCTCTTTTTCCCTAACACCCTGGAACTGCATAACGTATGTAAGAGTAATTGTAATAAGAGTAATAATGAAAAAAGTACTTGTTCGAGGAGAAATTTCATAGGCAGGAGAAATAGAAGTAACATTTTATGTTTCGAAAATTAAATATAGGCCATGCTCATTGTAGCGTATATTCTTGCAGGTTTTTATCGTTATGTGATTTTCCGATAAATTTATTTTGTATTACGGTTGTCTTGCAGCTCACGTAAACAAAGTGGCCGTGTGTTCTGAAGTTAACCTGCACGAACTAGAGAGAGCCCAGACTCTGCTTGCCACATTCTTTGTTGTCGAAGACAGAGGTGAGTACAATTATGTCAGTATTTGACCCCTACGAGTCGGCCGGCCATCGCGTAATTCTTTCTTTATACAGCTGAAAGATAATTTTTTGCTTCAGTAGACTCCCATGAATTGTTTCAACTAAAAGCGAGATGATAGCCTTATGATTGTGATGCGAATAAATTTTGGATTTAATTGAAATCAATGCATTTTTTGAAAAAATGATATATCGCGTAGATTTCTGAAAGTATTTGTGGCACATACCAATAAATGTCCGATGAAACTAGACAATATTGATGGTAGTGTTCGCTTACTTTCATTAAGATTGAAACGGGATGCAAGGCGATAAAATATCGCGTGATATTTTGCTTCCATGTTATATTTTCCAATGCAATGGGTGTGTTTGATCGTTTATTTAGGGCTGTAAACTCAAAATCGTGTTCAATAAATGAACTTGTGAGGAAAGTGGTGACGAATGAGATTTTCGTCTCATTGCATGCTCTCATAGCTATTGTGAGGAGCACAGCGAATTTTATTTGGTGTTGTACGTAAGTGTTCTTTTGTAGCATTAGATAGCATCTAATGACGTAACTTCATTTCACGTTTGGTTTCAGCGTCTAATTCAACTTCAGCGGCGGACAAACGTCAGTCTGGACCATCTGAAGAGTCGACGCCAAATAGTAGTCTTGGCTCAAGTACCAGCGTCAAAACGGCTGAACCTCGCGTGAGAGATCCGGACGGTAGCTGTGCTCGTTTGGACGGTGAAGGCGCCCATCACCATGCTGTACTTCCTGGGGGATCTGTTCCGAATGTTGGCTACGATGCTGGAAAACACACCATGGTATCTAGCCCGGCTTGGAACACAAAAATTGGTTCTGAAGGATCAAATGCTCCTGTGGGAGGCGCACATGCTGGCTATGTGCAAGGGGCACGACCAGTTGTGAATGTCATGACCCATTCTGCTGTCTTTGAGAGCAGTGCAAGTTCTTCGTCTGATGCTCTGAGCCGACCTAACTCGGTGCTATCAACAAAAGAATCTCTGGCAAACGATTTTTATCTGGAAAAGCAGATGCTAATCAAAGACCTCGACATTAGGTACGAGGTTTATGTTGATAAGCCGGAAAGCCACCCGCAATACGCTGCGGTACGAGCTGACTTCCAGTGTGAAAATACAAATATTACCTGGCCAGAACGATGGGTTCAAGAACTGAGAACTTTACGCATAGGTGAGTATAAGGCAGAACTCGTGGAGCTAGTCAGAAAATACAAAGACCTATTGCTACAGCTCAAACATGTTTCATCGTCGTCGGAATCATCGCAATCAGTTGCCAAACCTCCTGATCAAGTCTTTGTTAGTGAAGATTCGTCAGCAGCAAAGTCCGTCTGGCGCAGCGGCACGGCTACAATTGGGGAGAAGCCCAATGTACGTCAGCCCTCTAATATGAGTTCAAACCTCCGGCAGGACGCTAACTTAGCGTCACCTCGTAATGGACGTGGCGAACCGAACATGTCAAATGAGGCCCAGCGTCACCCGCGAGGCAGTCTTCCTACTGAACATCTTGTTCCTGCTCACAACATGGGTCCTTTTGAACCAAAGAAAATAAACAGAGTGCATAATCATTTGCGTACCCAGGCACATGTAGATTTTCACGAACGACCTCCACTTCTTGAGCCACCTGTAGAAGCTAATACTAGAAGAACTCTTTTGCGTGGTCCTGCGTTATCATTTTTGCCAGAAGCAGCTCCCTTAAGTAACGTTTGTTCCAATGAAAGTGGACAATCTTCTCAAAATCTTCCACAAACTTGCTCTCAGTCGTCGGTACCAACTTGTGCTCGAAGTCATTCAACATTTTCTGAAGATCCTGCACAACCTGTTGTGCAAGGTCCTGCTCCAACATTTTTGCAAGGGACTTTCCCAAGTGGTGGTGGTGGTAGTTCACCTGAAGAACAACTTTACAATGTTGAGCCTATTTATAATTTGCTTCTGAAGCTGTCGCCGTGCCTCGATGCGATCTCTCCAGTGCTCTGCACCATGATAGCTGTGGCTCGTAAGCGTGGGTCCAACACGACTGCAGCGTTCCAGCTCTTCACCGACCCAGAGATCATGAAACTTCTGGAGATGTGCATCAAGAAGTTCACCGCAGAGAGCGGTAACACCGCCGATGTTGACAAGCGCAAAGAGCTTCTGTTTGGAGTGAAAGGTGCGCAGTTTCTAATTAAATACGCTCAGCAAGTCTGTAGCTCTTAACTTTTTTTGTAGACCTTGAAGTTCAAAAATCTCACTTCGAAGGTACCGATATTACTCGGAAGGTTATATATTTCAAAATCGGGTGCTTGGGGTTATTAAGGGGGAAATAAGTTTCATATTTTCAGTATGTCGTTTGACGCTAACTCCTAAGGGTCATCCTGATTGTTAAGGTCATGTGAATGATTCATTGGGCATTTCTAGGTGAGGCTCAACGTACTTCTTTCTCTGAAACTTTTCGATTCAGAGCTAATGCGTTTCAAGTAACGACTTCACTGCTGGAAATAGAATGGACGATTGATTTTTCATAAAAATGGGACCGTTGTTGAGCTTGGGAGGCAGGTAACCATTGAACAGACATTAAATGGTTTGAATTCATGCATTATATTTTTAAGAAGTTTGATGCATCGCCGTATACTAAGGTTTTACGTTGAAAGGTAATTATGAATTAATCCTGCTTGTCTCAGTCAATTTTCTTCAACAGTCCGAAAATTTGTCATAATATGTATGATAGAAAATTTTGTTTTGGTTGACCGCTGTGTTTTTATAGTGCTAAACAAAGAATTGGCTGTGTAATTTAGTGACTAAATTAATGTAATACGATTTCTTTTAACAAAACTTGCGTTACCAAGGCACCAGGGCATTTCTGTTGTATAGGCAAGCGTTGAAGTGTTCACATGTTGCATTAAATATACAAATTAAAATGATCCTAATCATTTAAGTTCCGTCGTTGTAGCTTTTGTCTCGAGAGCGAAGATTTTACTTTAGCACACTTTGATTTTCACATTTCCTGAGTACTGTAAATTTGGAAGAGGAAGCGAGGAACAAAATTTAAATTAATTGGGCCCCCGACGCACATGGTGCTTTCCGGTGCACATCAGGACAGTCACGAGACGTTAGAGATTTATTGAAGCTGCAAACTTTGTGATCCTGAGACACGGCTGTAAAATAGCAATCGTAACTTCATTAATATTTCTACTACCATTTCCAATACTTGAAAATTATAATACACCTACTTACTTATTGCTGAGTCCCCGTACCTGAAATACAATCACAGTTGTTTTTGGTGGAAGTTAAACTTCTGCACATTGATAATAATGTACTTTGTGTGGCGTTGGCTTGATTTAGCGAAACAACGTGCTAGTGATTTTGAAAGTATTTCGGAAGTTGGAGTCGTCCAGGTATCGTAAGTATTTTTACGACGTGTAATTCATACAAAATAGGTATTAGATGAAGCCTTTGTATAACATAATTAAGAGACATTTTCTGGCGCACGGGACTGACACCAAATACGTGCCACATTGAATTTTAAACAAAAAAGAGATAGTCAAATTACTTTGGATACTGACGACATCAATCCGTGTTTCGGTAGAAGTACAAGACGAGCGTAGACCGAGAGTAAAATTTTATTTCAAATATTACCCTGTAAATTATATTATAATGCATGAACAAAGGATGCGTAGTTTTACATATTATAAGTAGGTTTTGACTCGAGGTACGAGTGGTAGCTTGAAACGTGAAAAATAGTTTATGCTCGAGCAACATTATTTGAACTAGTGTTCAAACGTGAGAATGCACTTTAAAATCTCCAAACATAACTGCGGCAGAAGATCACGCAGTTCACTGAGGCAATGAATTAAACTGTTCAAAATAAAAGACTATTGTCAAATAGCTACCCCGAGGCGACGGGGCATGCGAGTACGCATACTTTCGAGACTCCTTTTTTTTACAAGTTTACAAATGCGAAAATAAGATGCGTACCCGACGTACTTTCAAGTTCGCCCCTTTAAAGACATTTTTTAATAACAAATACGGAGAGAAAAATTTGAGTATATTTTTAATCCATTCTGAATTATTGCTACGATGCACAGTCGCTCAAAGAAAGCTATGGTAATGCTACAGTGTACATCGATATGTCTTGTTTCATTTCAATGAATGACAGGCCTCGGCAGAAAATAATCGTGATACACCTTATTTATAATATATGTTCTATTGTACAATATCGCTTCAAACGTGCGGGAAAATAATTGAATCCATAATGAAAGACCATTGCCGTACAGCAATCAATGATTTAGCAGATACTTCAAAAATGTTTGTCGTGAAATAATTATAAAATATAATCGAACGAGCAGGCAACAGTGAGAAATGAGCACAACACATCGGTACAATGTAGTAGCAGTAATAAAAATAGTAAGGATAGCAGCGTTTCAGTTACTCGCACTATATCGCCACGAAAGAGAAGAGACCATTTAGTATGGACTTGAGAGAACGGGGAATCCATGCTCAGGGTGTGTTCCTGCACAGGACCCCCTGCGTAGAGAAACAGTAAGTTAAGAAGGAAGAGGAAGAAATGATAAATGTTACCGAAGAAGACAAGGAAGAAATAGAAATAAGCAAAGTGGGCACAAAAGATAAAAAGTCCCGAAGGCCTAGCTAATGCTGAGGTAATCCCTGGGACGTCAGCCCCCATTGCATATGATAGAAGAATCTAATTAACCTAACTTTACCGCTTTAGGGTTATCGTAGGGCTTCCTAAGGGCACACAACGATATAACATGTACAGTTCATTAACTATTAATGCACAGGGGTATATTCCTCTTTGAATCTGGCTAATTTTATAAACTCGTCGTTAAAAGGTCATTTACATCTGACATAACATTTGAAGGTAAAATATTATCCAGTTGCTGAAATAAATGCGATTTTGTAAATGGTGCGAGTAAAAATTGCGAGGTACCAAAAATCAAAAATAAGAAAAATCAGTTTTTTGTCACTTCTACATATCGTGCATAACTTATTGCCGCACAAAAATGTATAGTTACCAAAACAACTATTGCCACCAAGTTCTATTATCATTGTTCTTATTTGGGGTTGTCGCCCCTCGAGTTCGCATAAAAATCTACACGATGCATTAATGGATCAATTTTACAAGTAGAAAATAAATGGCTCAATTAATTTAAACGATGGCGAGTGCTGACCATCATCTAGCTACGCTCGACTAATAATTGCGATCTGGTTCGTTTACCTAAAAATCTAAGTTCGTGTCAAAACAACGATATAAACAGCCTTATAGCTTAATGGTAACATATATTTTTAATATTAGAAGAAATCGACTTTGTTTCCAACTTGAGGTAGCGAAAATATTGGAATCAAGTGTCATTGATGATATTTCACCTTCTTCTTTTAGTCGAGGAATCTGAAAACTGCTCGTGCATCTCCAAGTTTAAGTGCGTTTGACCAGCTGCGTTTAAGTGTCGTTGTCCTCTCTTTTTACGACCTGGTCGCCGCTCGTATGTTTCTTTGGCACTTCTATATGTATACCTTTAATCCTAAGTAAGACACTGCATCTTGCTCCTACTGGTAATTAGTCAGGAGTCGGCATACCGACTAATATGTTAACTAGCGGGTTGAGAGCAGGAACTTCTAAGCGTTTTTATCACAAACAGCGTTGAAAAATCTGGTCGTGAAAAACCTGGAGGCTCTTATTATAAAACTTTACCTACATTTAAATAAAACTTTATCGCTACACAATAACCAACACCTTAAATTCCGCGAATAATCTCTCTCCCTCAAGAAGACGTGTTAAGCAATAAACCTTATGGGCTTTTTATCTAAACGTAAATCTACCGTGAGGAGCCTAGCAGCCTTGAGAGTTCATTGATGTCCGTGTCACACGAGTACGTTGGTTAGACACGGCTCATGCTCAACTTTCTGCTAAGTTGCCGTACTTGTAAGATCCGTTTGAAGGTAGCCCTCCTATTAAAACAACTAAACCTTGGGAACAGGAGATCTGAGAAGCCTTTCCTTCTGCAGGTAAGATTCTCATCTCCAATTACGGCTACCCGCTGAAATAAGATACGGGTAACGGTATACTTGTACTTTTTTTTACTATAGGAACGAATAGTAGGTGCAGCTGAAGGAAAATTAATTTTTACCTCGGCACGGCACTCTCTGTCTCAGCAATTTGACATCATTATCGTTACCGAAGCTACTGTCTAATAGATTGTGAACGGAAGATTTTGTTCACCACTGGGTTGCCCTTAAGCAGTCTCATTATTTGTTAACATGTTGACAATTTTTTACCTTCTAGCATACTTCCGTCGATGCTTCTCTTATTAAACCAATGTAGTCTACATACTACTTCCTACTTGAACTTCTTGAGGTTGGATGTGACGCTCAACCTAGTCCTTGGAGATTCTTGAGTGCGCGATGTCTCGTCTTCAGTCCCCGGAAGATGCATACCACGAACACTAGCGTGAACAGCTGCGAAGATAAAATTTGGTGAGGGGATAGGAAACGTCAGTCACCAACACTTGCTGTTAAAGAACCTAGTGAGACTAAAAGAAAGGGAGTCACTAACAGCTGCTGCGAAAGAACCTAGTGAGACTAAAAGAAAGGGACAGTCACTAACAGCTGCTGCGAAAGAACCTAGCGAGACCAAAGGAAAGGGACAGTCACTAACAGCTGCTGCGAAAGAACCTAGAGAGACCAAAAGAAAGGGACAGTCACTAACAGCTGCTGCGAAAGAACCTAGTGAGACCGAAAGAAAGGGACAATCCCCAACAGCTGCTGCAAAAGAACCTAGTGAGATGAAAAGAAAGGGACAGTCACTAACAGCTGTAACGAGAAATACCAGCACATTTATTAATGCTCGCCAGTGAACAGATGTGATATTAGTAAATCATATGTAAAATACCTCCACTGCAGCTTTCCCAGTTTTATTTTACTACTCACGTTTAATACAATCTTATGTACATTTTATAAACGATAAAAGCTATATATCAACTGTATATTTATTGCTAGCTAACGTTAAAGTATTTTTGTAATGCTTCATGGACGAATCAATAGAAAATACTGTGTAGGAAATTTTATTTTCCGGAGCAGTTAGGCAAATTTTTCAAGTAAGGTTTCCATACCTGTTTCAGTTCGATTGTTAATGCTAGTTTTTCTCTACGGAGTATATGAATATGATGTCGAACTTAAACACAAAATTAATCTAGAAACCTAAATAATTTAATAAAAGCCGCTTTTTACGCCCTAACATTGGACATTTTAAAATTTTCGTTGTCTATGCCCTCTAGAGTTTACGTTGGCTATATCCTTCATTGTTAAGCTGCGAAAAACAAATCGAGAGGCGGATAATTTCATAGAATTATGCCACAAAAAGTCACGTGATCACACTTTGGAACCTAAGCTGACCTGAAGGAAGCAGACCCAGAGCGTGATGCCTGCGGTGAGGCCAGTGTACAGCTCCATAGCGCGAGACAAGATCTCGGCACAGCTGTTGTGGTACTGGTTCCCAGTTATCTGAAGAATAAATACGCAATTATCGCTGAGCACAGAAAAAGATGCTAAATATGTATTAGATGTCATTTGGAGATGTATGGGACCGTATTCTCAAGAGCAAGCAGATAAAGAGTGTCAGACGTAAACAGAATTTTTACGAAATTGTGAAAATATGATTGGTAACTTCAAGAACGCAAACGGAAGGGGTCGTCGATGCAGACAAGAGGTCGCACAAGCAGACTACCGCAGTCAGGTGGCCACTCAAGCTAACTGATGTAAAGTAAAAGCAAGGATCATGCACGGTAGAGTGAAGGAAGCTATCAAAGAATTAGGTTCTAGCACATAAAGTTGAGCCGAACATCGTATACATCAAAAGACAAAACGAAATGAACCTAACCTAACGCTGGATAGGAATTTTTTTCTAAATAACAACCCTATTGCCTATGCTGTGTCCTCCGAGGGTTGTTGAACATAGTTAAACCAATAAACTCGGGTGAAACAAGCGCTCAAAATGCGTCAGCTCTAACGATTAGTGAACAATCACTCTGACATTAACGATACTAAAACCTGAAAATTGGGGTAATGAAATCTAACTATAAAAAAACAATGGCTCTGACGATAATGACAATGAACTCTAACCATAAGCAAAGAAGTCTGAAAGGAAGAAAACAAACTAGAATGAAATGAACGAAATAAGGCCGCAAGTGACTGCGGCCAGTGCTGCAGTGTGGGTACGGACCTGGTCCCTGCAGGTGTTGGGGGTGGGCATGTGCATCGCGTCCCAGTCAGACGGCCACGCCGCTCCGCAGCACTTCACCTGTCAACGTACATTTGTGAGTAACAATTTATTCTAGTCGACTAAAGTTTTTACTTCAAGGTGCAAAATAAGTTGCAAATAAATGGGAAATTACGGTTTTAGCCGAGGAACAAGGCAAAAGTGAAATTTTGTAACATAGTGTAATAATTTTACTTCCGTCTTGTTCATGGGTTAGCGTCATAATTTCTCAGTTATTTAGAACTTGGCGATATGAAAGCGAAAAATAATGTTCAACTTCGGTTTTCTGGTAAGGCAGGTCGAGGAATTTCTAAATTTGTTCATTCTCCAATATATTACTAGCAATGAACATAACAAGTTTAATACAAAAGCCAATTCATTGGAATAATGGATATTTTCTACTATTTTGCAATGAGAGGACTTAGAAAATTAAGCTTAATTGCTGGGAACAAGAGTAAGTCGGTTTAGATAGCGTTATCGATCGATACGATGACCGTCGCGCGCTCTGGTCACGATTTGCATGTGTCAACAAGACTGCCTCACGCATTTAGTTTAGCTCAGTCAGTCTGATTGTCAAAGCTTCTTCGAAAATAAATTTCAGTTAGCATAAAAACTGAATATCTTAAATGATGCTTCAAATACCGCCCTCGTGCCACCGTTCGCTCGTAATTTAGACCTCCATAACTTTATATTTCGACCCCAAACATTATCTGCATCTGCAGGATCGATAACGCATTCCCAGCATTGGACTATTGGACAATATCTGAGAGCGTTTGTTAACGGAAGACTCCGTTAGCTGAAGCGTCTAAAAGTATTGTAAAGATCCTAATTTGTCAAGTCGATGAACAGTCACGATTTATGAGTACATGAACATCAGGCGTTGCATTCATGTGAGCATCTTAGGCATTTCTCGTTACGCACGCAATCAATTCCGTTCATTTTATGTCATGAGGGAATTAAAACTTTCCCACTATTGTGAAACGAAATGCACACCAACAGTTAACATTCAAAAAATGAAATAACAAGAGCGGAACGCAAAACCGCGATGTCTTCAGGTGAATTCCGACAGAGCTGCCACTGACATTAAAGATGCGTTCAAGAACGAGAACTTCCGTAAATTTTCACGGAACTTTCAAATAACTGTTGAACACCACAGAAATGAAGTTACTGTCGTGGAAATTATCAACCTTTTAACGACCAAATGGACATATGTGTCCTCTAACAAAAGAAAATAAATTTTGAGTAACCCTTTACCGACGAAAAAGACCTTGCAGTCCCATTTGATAAGGGTGCTGCTAGTTTTTCGCTGAAAGTTGAATTAAATCTCATTGCATGTATATGTACTAAGGCTGAAGCTAGTTTTTTCGTACAAAGCTAAAGGCAGCCTCACCCTAAAAGTAATTTGGCCGTTAAAGGATTAAAAATCTTTTTGCATCCCTTCCCATATCTAGCCGTGCTTTGATCACGCCAGTACTCACATACTCCTGAATGACATCGACCCTGTATTTGGCCACCATGTCGTACTGGTAGCGGTACATGTACTCGAAGAAGGCATCCCTGATGGTAGGGTACGCGTTAGTTGACTCTAGGCCCTGGCAGAGGAGGTACACTGCGCCCCCCAAGTTGACGGCAAAGCTGACTCCCGTGAGGACCAGGTACTGCACAGGGAGAAGGCAGGTACTGCTACTGCGGCATGGGAACCAGGGTATGTACGACTCCCATAGGATAGTGTTAACTTGGTTTGTGTGGTTCATAATCGACAATATTGATGAGACTAGATCCGTGGTATGTGCGACTCCTATACGACAGTGTCAATTTCGTTTGAGTATTTTAGAATCGCTGATATTGTTGGGACTATATCCACGGCATGTACGACTCTCTCAAGATAACTTAAATTTGGTTCGTGAGTCTATGATATTGATGTTACTGCCATCAAACACGATCTATGGTATGCACGACTTCCAATGGGAGTCGTATCCAATTGATTTGGGGGCTTAATAATATACGATGGTAATGAGACTGGCTATTACCACGATTCTGTTAATACGACTGTAAGAGTTACGTGCGTATTCAAGTGTTTTATAGGCTACCATATTCATTGGATAAGCAAGTAAAGTGAACTAGAAATGTGCGAGTGTGAGAGACAACTTGAAATTTGTTAAGTGAATTTTTGTCGCATGCCCATTCAATACATGACAAGCTATTAACATGGTCCAGTAAATTGACTCAAACGTTAATGTAAATTTAATTTCAACTCTAAAATCTTCTTACATACATCATGACCTGTTGCTTACACAGCTTTTCCCGATATAAAATCGTGCACATAAACATTGCGACTTATTCCGCAAAACAATTGAACGTTTTTTCATTTGACCATGAAGTCATTCACCAATTCTCAAGTTTGTGCTTTATCATTAGAGTTTGTAAGAAAACAATTTTAAAATAAAACTTCGCCAGCGGTTTGAATTGTTGGCAACTAGCGTTCAATCCTTAGCCTCATGTACAGGTCAGACGCAAAACATAGGTTAGGGCAGAAAAGGATATATGATCGTGTGTATGGTAGGAGAAACTGCCAAGTCATGTCATTTTGCTCAAGTGTGCATTACTTCTAATTTGCAGTTCCCTTCTGGAGTTCATACGAAACATGCAGTACTCGAGTACAGTACGATCTGGCTGCCGAGAGAATTAGGTTTAGATTAGCCAGTGCAGTTTTGGACTAGACTGAAAAAAATGATCACAGTTGCGTCTGGGAGAGAGACAACAACCTCATCACGTCAGCGGCAGTCCTAGGGCGAGTCTACGACGCAAGGTCTTTTACGTGAACAACCAAGCTATCGCCATAAAATATTGCTAAATTCATTTCCGGTCTTTCTCAAGAAAAAGGACCGTGAAGCCCCCGACTCTTTTGCTCATGCAGGTGGCAAAATTTCCCATGGATGGCAACTAGAATAAAGGTTGGGGTCATTTATGAAACTTTGGCGTTTGAAATTCAGCCACCGGAATTAAAGTGCGAAATTATTTCGATTCGTTGGGGGCCTTGAAGCGTCGTGTTTCGTGCACCTCCCTGATGTCTGATGGTATCATGTTTCTGAACGAGACCCCCTTCCTCACCCCCGACTGGCACTCAATATCTGGGGGTTGCAGGAGAGGGAAGGGGGTGGAAGGCTGGAGATAAGATTTCCAAAAGCACTCACGTAGCGACAAACACACTAAATAGCCCCTAGCTATGCAAGTAGGGCCAAATTCATTTATGTAGTACGTGGGACCAGTTTACACGTGAGACCCAGGTATTAGCACACAGGGCCCAGATAAGCAGCACGCATGGCCCAGTTAATTTGCACGCGGGACTCAGTCAATTTGCACGCGGGACTCAGTCAATTTGCACGCGGGACTCAGTTAATTTGCACGCGGGACTCAGTTCAGCAGCACGTGCGTTCCAGTTAAGTAGCAAGTGCGTTCCAGTTAAGTAGCACACGGGACCCAGTTAATCATGTGCAAGTGTCCCAGTTAAATTATCATACACCCTTTCAGGTGTTCATTGGCAGTAAATGAAATGACACATAATTAATAGAAATCTTACGGAATTAACTGCCAAGGAATTAAAAGAAACTGTGCAATTTCATTCTTTGCCAATGGCCAACAATAATTCCTGTGAGTTTGGGCAATTACCATGTAGAGGGAAAAAATTCCGATTTGTGCTCCTAGTTAAGCTGAGATATTTTCTATCTTCCATTATTTTACTAACCTGAACATAGATATCTTAAAGATATTTGGGTACTACCTGACATAGTTTTCACGTCTCCATTTTCAACCCAGGGTTAACTTTGATGCGTTCTATTAGATAGTGTTCAGGAAATCGCTGTGCACTTTACAGTCTCATGAACAGGTAGGTTTTCGTATATGTAAACTGAGAATTCAGGATTTAGACATCGGAGACGATTTTAAATTCATCTGGCTTAGTTCCAATGCGTTTTGATCTTTCTCATACAAGCTATAAATTCAGCCACCACCAGTTAATCCAATACGTAAAAATATGATTGGCAAAGTGTGCAGTGATTTTCCGAACATCCCCTATTTTATTTAAGGTAAGCCTGGTTCCACTTAGTACGTTCCCAAAAATGACCATCAAGATGTTACTTCATAAAAACCTAGGAACTTTTTTTCGGACTCGATAGTAGGTTGAAAGAGGAAAGACATGACCATGAATATCCTCGATTTCAATTTAACCGTTTTGCGTGCGCTCAATGGGCTCTCCGACTTTACTATCAAATTGGAAAAGTTACCAAAACATTTTTACCTTAGCTCTACCCTAGAAATTGAACTTGGTACTTCATCAAGCAGTGCTACCGTGCGACAAGTTCGCAGATTCTCAGCGGGACAAGAAGCATCATATCAACTTGAAGCAAATGAAGTGTGAGAAATATTTGTGCAGTTTTCTTTTTCTTCTGATACATGCATCGTTTGGAATTGTAGCGAGTCAGATGGGTGAAACTTAATCCCAGGAGTAGTTACACTCGTATAACTCGAAGGTGATTCCAGAAAGATTACAAGTGAAAATTTTCGGTACTGGGAAACTTAGAGTGCAACCTGATCGATTTTGATACCCATGTGCTGATATTATATAATATACAAGTACTGAACGATTACTTTAGCGCTGGCAATAAAGTTCATTCGATTATTTGTTCATTAGCTCTACCTTTCTCTTCCCGGACACGACGGAAATGCCTTCGAGCAAAAACTATACTCTCTCCAAGCACGATTCTTGTGAGCTCTTGCGAGACTATTCTTTCCAGAAAATGTCACATCTCTCTCGACTCAAGTAAACGCATTCGTAACTATTCAAGTAAGCCTTTAGTTTGCATTATTAATATGATTCGTTCTCGTATTAACTCCGTTCTTCCAGCTAGGTTACGGTGTGAAGCAGCATAGCTATTAGTTCTTATACTGGAGCTACTTTAACACGTTGACTCCGATTCTCCACACAGGTAAAANCGCGTGTACCATATATGACCCACTTCGGAGTCAACGTGTTAAGATAATTCAAATGAACTTCACAATAGCGTTACGCCTACTACAAGAACGATTCCTCACTCACAGTCACGAGCAGGAAAGTACTGGAGAACTTTGTGCCGACGAGGCCAGCGATGGATGCGACCATGAGGATAGTGGAGCCCACAACGATGATGATGTTGGCCGTGTAGTACTGGGGGAACTCGATGAAACCCAGCGAGTTGGCGACGTCTTCGTTGAACTGGATGAAGAGCCCCAGCGAGAACATGCACGAGCCCGCGAACTGCAGGGTGTGTGGGGGACACGTGTGTCATGGACAGCGAGTAATTTTAAAGCCTGGAATGGTAACCCTAAAGCTAAGGTTGTGTGCAGGAAGACGGTTCGTCGTAGTCCGCATGAATGAATGGGATGTAAATTACGGCGCATGAGGAACACGAGGCTACCATTTCAGGGTTAACGACGACACGACACTGTGTTCAAAGAGAGTATTTTACTGACTGGGCAGTTGTATGGCCAACGCGAAATTGTTATCGGAAGAGAAAAATTGAGAAAAATGTGCATTTGTGTTCTAAGAGAAACGAGTATGTTCAACACAAACGATTGCGTTATCAAAACGAAAAATTTCAGGGACAAAGCTAAACTGAACTGCAGGAAATGATTGAAGTCCCTGAACTGTGTTAGCGAAAACAAGCAATTCCACAAACAACACAAAACTGCGTTAATCGAAAACAAGTATTCTACAACTAACGTCAAACTGTGTTATCGAAAACAAGCAATTTTAGGAGTGGCGCTAAAGTATGTTAACGAAAACAAACAATTTTAGGATCGATACTGAACCTGCGATGAGCAACGAGCAACAAGTCGCAACAAAGTATCTTAAAACTGCTGAAATATCGCACACATAGTAAAAATGAATTCAAATAATGAGAAAGAAATGAAGAGGCAAACAATTATAATGACGTGACATTTATGATAATACGAAAAGAAATAAGCGCCTACTATTGTCAACTAACTATATTGGTAGGGAAAGAAATGAACGCCTTCAAATATCAACTAAAAAATTATAAAGGGAATAGCCAACGTCAACAAATTTCAACCTAAAATAATGATACCGAAGGAAATTGATGTTCATATATGTTTCCTAAGAAAGATTGAGAAAAATTCTACAAATATCAACCACGAATAACGAAATGAAAACTTGAAAAGAAATATCACTCACGACAGAGATTCCAAAAGAAGCACACGTCGACACACACCACTCGCACGACGGAGATTCCAAAAGAAGCACACGTGGACAGGCACCTCTCACCACAAAGATAAAAAAACGCAGTTCGACACATCACTCACACGATAAAGATACCAAAAAAGCACACGCAGGCACACACCACTCACGACAGAGATACTCACGAAGAACAAGGTGTTGAAGAAGTACATGAAGATGCGCCCTGCTTTCTCTGCAGTACCCTCGTGGTACAACTCATATTCGTAATCGTCAACATCGTCGTTATTCATTTTTCCTTATTTAGATGTTAATAACTAACGTGAAGAAGGGTTTTTGTTATATGCACCTGGGTACTGTAGATCAGGCAGGCATTTATTACTAGAGATGTGAAAAGATTCTTCTGGGACCTGTAAGAAAAATTAACACGGTCACATGAACACTGTGCGTTTATCGGGATGTCTTCGTGACTACTTTCTAAGTTTAAGTCAATAGAACAGTTACAGAGTAGAAAAGTAATTCATACAGGCCCAGCTAGCTCCTCACGTGTCAAACAATAAACATTAAGTTATTATTAAGAACTATTATACACCAAATTATCCGTAATTAATAACATATATTAAACTGATGAAAATTGGGAATTCGGTGTCGCACTTATTCGTAAGGGATGAACAGCGAACTGTGCTGTCCAAGATTGATGGGTCAACTCGTCCCTCTGCGTGCGACCTCACTGTGCACTGCACGAGCTGGCAGGTCAAACCGACGAGAACAGCGGATTTTGGGCAGAACACCAGAAACAAAATTAAATTCAACTGCCTCTAAGGGACACAAAATTTCAGTATCTCGCGCGTGTGGAGCAACAGACCAGCTCAAAATAACCAAAAATTGGGTAAAAAAACTGCTTGACCTACAATCCATGATTCCATTTCTACATTTTTCAAGTTGAAAGGGTTTATTAGCTCTTTTATATCTCGATTGGTGGCTCTGCATCTGGGGTAATGTTGAAACGGAAATTTATTCGCGATAAAACATGGAATGATATCGGACATTTTTGAGTCCAAACTCCAATTGAGTCCAGTGAGAACAAATGCTTCATTTTGACAGTCGTAAGTTGTGTCCGAGGATGAATAATTCTTTAATCTAGGAAAAGGAGCTCGTAGATGTAGGAGAAACTCCTACAATTCCTAGAGATGAAGCATAGAAATGCCACTAAAATTTTCCAGTAGAAATTTCAAAAGCAAATAGCCTTATAACTGAAATTGTTGAACTTATGATTCCTGTGAACCGTATATGTTCATTATTGGCATTGATTAACTTCAGAAAACCATGCAAGTTCATGGAAATAATATTTTGTACAAATTGCATGAATGAAATGCAGTGGAACAATGATGACAGTGGCAAACTCCAGTCGTAACCGTGATACGCAGCCCATGCAAATACCTGAGAGACCCTGTGGATATCCATGGACGAATTTGAAAAACTGAAACAAACTATCCGTGTGAAAAAGAGGTAGGAGAAAAATCCCCTGTAAAAGGAAGAAAAATTGAGCTCATGTACGTACATGCTCTCTCAACCGCCAACAGTCGCACTTAATTAGAAACATTTGTCTAATTAATAAAAAAGCGAGCATTTTCGGTAAGCCTAGAGGTAGACTTTGGCAAAAAAAATTCTCAATTGATGTGATAAGAAGTTACCAGCTACCAATGAGCGTATCTTTCATTTTGTTAGGAATTTTACGCCGTGCCGGTGTTAGCATGGGAATGACAGCATCCTATGTAGCTGGTAACACTTTCCCGGGAAATTGTTATAATTATTGTCAGTTTAACGCTCCCTATCTGCATTAAATGTGATCCAACGAGAGCGAATAGGAGAGACTATTTAGTATAGGCTATAAGAATGGGGAATCTATGCATAAGGTGCGTTTCCGCCTGCATATAGCAACAACAGATATGAATGAAGAGGAAGAAAGCGTGAAAATAAAATTGAAAATAAAGCTGACACGAAAGGTAGAGGTCTATTAGTAGAGCCTATTAGTAGCTGAGGAATTGATACGCTCTACTTCAGTTGTTTTCATTCCCTACAATGACCCTCTGGAGTCGCCAGTCCCCATAGCATACGACAGACAAACCTAACCCAATGGCCTATTCTAGGCCCCTGAAAAGACGCTACACATACATGTAAGAGTAACCGCTGTAGATGTAAGAGTATCCGCTGTAGATGTAAGATTATCCGCTGTAGATGTAAGAGTAACCGCTGTAGATGTAAGAGCATTTCGTGTAAATGCTCGAGCATCCATCGTAAAAACTCTAAGAATTAATTCCAAGAACTTAAGCGTTCTGTCCAGATGCATCAGAATCCTGAATTTTTGGCAAGCGCTACAAGCTGACGACTCGTTGGCCAGTAATGAGTAATTCTGATATAAATATTTTCACCACACTTTAGAGGTAGGCATACGTATCAACCTTGAAAAATCCACTTCTTGGAGGCCTTGTCGTCTACGGAACGCTTATCTATGTAAGCATCTTTCATATCACGATCTCTATCGCTCTACTCTGATTGATATAAACGGCCTACCAAGCAAAGAAACAGACGTCGGGGATTAGGCCTTCTGTAATATAAAAGGGCGCTTAAGTTTTAAAGTCGTCAGTCTAGCGCTGGAATTGATCCACTCCGTCAACGGAAGCTCGTATTTTCGTGCGATGTTCTACGTGAGCGCTCCGTGTTTCGCCACAGCAACAGCAACCTGTCGTAAGTACCGACCGTCTTTATCAGGCGTTGACCTATGCAACGCAAAGCGCATTGCTCTCTTATTCTAGTTTCTCACAGGCCTTCAATCGCATGGACGAGGTCCACTACAGGTCAAGGCTCTGTACGTTACGTCGACTTTATTCAGTCCATGCCTTTCCTAATTTTGGTCGTCTGAATTCCAGTCCCACTCCGCAGTCGTTCCTACCGAAGGGTAGTGAACATGCATGATGTTTTTATTTCCCCTTTATATTCTTTTTTTTTTAATTTAAACTAATCCTACTATGTCAGATTATCATAATTATAAACTTGCGTTTTATATGCAGGGAAATGTGCTGAACTGGGGGAGAGTCGAGCCTAGTGAATATAATTGAGGGCTGTGAAGCAGTCGCATGAATATTGTAGGGAATGCGCTCAATGCTGAGAAAGGAACAAGTTAAATTCGCTTTTGAAGTTCACGATTACGGAAAATTGTAGTGAATTAAGCCAGAGTAGAACTTAAATAACCAAAGAAGCTGGTAAATACACACTAATTGACAACTTATTCATGACAGATCCAACTGATTTTTCCTGAGGAATACTGACTATCCGACCATTTTCCTATACTTTTGATTAAAAAAATACATTCAATGCGTGCAATGAGATGCAAGCTGAAACTTATCAATACCGTAGAATACACGAGTCTACCTTACGAGCAATGCGCACTATGATAGAGGAATCAGTACCTTCACTTATCGTAAATAAGGAAATAATCGATGCCACAAATATTGATAATGCGTCGTCTTCTCTAACCGATGTGATCAACTCTCCATATAATCATTGCTGTCCTCTTGTCATACGTACAATCTCACCAAAAAAATAGGCAAAAGCCTTGAATTACTCGAGATATCAATATAAAAAAACGATATGTATATTCTGTACTACTTCGCGAAGGGAAAATAACTTCAACTGTTCAACAGGTTCAGAAACTACGTAACGAATCAAATTCAAATTTCACAGAAAAATAATTGCATGCAGAAATTTTATCAATTGAAAAATGACATTAAAAAACTTGGAACCTGATTAACTCAATCTACCAATAAAAAAAAGAACGATGAACAAAATTGAATCTATTACTCAAGATGGTAAAACACATATAGGACAAATAGAAGTAGCAAAACCTCTTCAATAAATTTTTCGTCAACATAGGCAAAAACATTGCTGATAGTATCACCCTAAATTCCACCCAGCACTCGAAGTACATAAAACATATCCATGAAAATAATTCATTTTTCTTCACACCTACTAATGTTATCAATGTGCTCGACATCATAAATACATTGAAAAATAAATCAAGTGGATTGAAATCGTTCTCTGCTGAAATATTTAAATCCATAGCTGATTTGATATCTACATCCCTTGTAGGGATAATTAATTCTTCTCTTGCATTGGGTATTTTTCCTAACTCCCTAAAAATTGTTCGTGTAACTCGCATCTTCAAGAGTGGTGAGAAAACCTGTGTCAACAATTATAGATCCATCTTTGTCCTTCCAATCTTCCGTAAAATATTTGAGAAAATTGTCCACAAAAAGCTGCACTCCTATTTTGAACAGAAAGTATTTCTTTATAACACACAGTATACCTTCCATGCCAAAAAATCAACAATATAGGCCATTCTCAATCACCTACAATACCTTTATTCAAATATAAACGACGGAAAGCTTGTGTTTTCTG
>VOMN01105125.1:0-14455 GCA_014899125.1 Orchestia grillus | reverse complement strand
TGAAGTGTATCATTACTAATGGGCTGCCCTGAACAAGCATCAATCGTCACACTACCATTTCTTTTTAGTTCAAATCGTGCATGTATGTCTAATGAGACAAATATATTGTATGTGTAAGCTACGCAACCGCTGACTCGGCACAATTAAACACGATGCCCGTTTGAAATGCGGGTTATCAACATGACCAGGGGCGAGGTGCTCGAACTTCGGACAAGGTGTATTTATTTATGTGAAGGAGCGTTCGAGGTTTGACTTCACAACGCGTCTTGCCGCCCGTCAGCCTGTGCTGGAGGTGACGTAATCCAGCACTGTTCTCTTGCCCCGTGGAACTTGTTCCCACCCACTTTGTGTTGTGGCGGTGGGGAGCGACTGCAGATGCTGTGCGCTTCAACTGCGATGCAGCAAATTGTAGGATAAGTCTTCGCAATTGATTGTCTTCCGGACCGCGAGCTGTAGGCTTTGGTTTCATCGGTGTATTTATTATCATAGATGTCTTGTGAACGCAGTTGAATTGTACAAATTGATCATAACATTGACAGTTTTCTGGAAAGTACTGAGAGGGTAAGTGATGGCGGGATTACTTCATGGTCAAGAGGTCTAGGTTTGATGCCCTGGGGCAGAGTGCCTCCATTGGAATAGGAATATTTAGCACATCAGTAAAATTATGGCACACTAGTGTGGCCCGAACTACTTCGAAATATCCAAGGTGTAGTATTTTTGTTCTCATTTGTTCAGTAGTGGTTGTGGTTCTGGGTATCTAGTGGTGTGTCGATTAGGTTGAAACTATTTCTTGACGTTTTTCCCCGATTAGAAATGGAGCTTTTCTTTTTCCATAAAAATTATTCGGTCTAATTTTTTTGAATATTGTTTTTCTGTACTTGGAGGTAGACGTTGAGCCCTCCCGTCTCCCTCAAGGCATGGGCTGGGCGGATGGGGACTTGCTCTGGTGGATGTATACACATCAAGAATCGTACTTTATTTTATTAGCCTTTAATTCCTTAACGAAGTATCCCGAGGCATCTCGTGGCCGCGGCTGCTGCATTCACACGGCCACTGTGTTACTCAGACCGTGCAGGGCACCGCCGCTCTTTTCGGGGCACTTCGGTAAGGGAAACAGCCCAAAAAGACCCTGAGGTCCTGTTTCGTGAGAGTGCGGCAGGCGTTTCGTTAAAAGCTAAACGTTACCTCATCACTAAAATAATTTCGGTGTTAAAGAATAGAGTCAGGTCAACAAACGCTTTGCCCTGACGAAACCTCGCTGTATTTTTCTTGCATCAATTTCATAATTATTGACTGAGATAGGCAATGCTCATGTTCAGATTCGACCATGGATTGTGTAGATTTTACATGGGTTTATTTTGAAGTGGATACGTCCTCCTGCTTGAATATCAGATGATTCGCATGCTCGTCACGAAAGATAGCCTTAATTATCTCTTTTGAGAGAGTTACTAACGAGGAATTCTATTTTTGCCCGTTCTGCAGATAGACCTGTTGATAAAATGTCTGATGCACCCAGGTGAATGAATGAATGACTTCCATTCAGTGTGTGCCACTTAACACGTCGCTTGTCAGCCGAATATCCAACCAATGCGCTGCACTAACACGATCACACGATCAGTCAGTGTCGGAAGATACCCAAATAGGGGCATCAAATGCTAACGTTGCTCTCGATTCTGGAGTCAGGTCGGAAGTTTATGGACTATACAGTCCCTTGACTGTACAGCATTTTTATTGTATGGTTATTTCACTGCAGCACGCAAGGCCCTTGCCTTACTACTATATGCTCTTGTCATAGAAGTTGACTCGATGTTGCATGATAGATTTGGCGTCTTTATATATGCTTTCCTGCATCCTTCTCCAGGAAGGTCTTCACTGTAGCAGGTCCAGTGCTCGGTCGGCCTTGTCCTGCTCTACGCATGGGAGGAGCGCCCCATTTTTTGTGTGAGGTCGACACTTGCTAGCGCTCCTTCACTCGGGTTAACTCTTCTGCTTTCTTTTTAAAATTCCTCAGTAACATTTTCAAAATCATTGTGGACGACTATGGCTGTAAAATCATGAATACCTAAACATGTTTTGTTTCTTGTTTGTTGGTGCGTAACGTGTGATATTTGAATTCTCTATAATAGTCCCCTATAAAATGCAGATGAGAAAAAGTCGAATGTATCAGCCAACGTTGCATGAGAGCCTTTTTAAATGCGGGATTTGGGACAATCCTAGATCTGAACCCATTTGGTCTCGCCGGAAACGAAGGGTTTTCTTAAAATGTTCTCACATTCGCAGAGAAATTTGACGTTCTAAGTTCGTACGTCCTGCTTATATTATCGCACGTGATTTTTAGGACGAGTTACGCAACCTCTTCCAAAGGTGCGAACAAACAATTACTGGAGCCCCGTATGGGTGTTGCGTTAACGCAGTGCTAGCTTGAAACGGGTGAAGAAACTTCGTTCTTATAGTCGCCTGCTGGCTGACGGCCTTCATTCAGTACGTACGAGGGGACCTTTTTTTAGGTGCGAAGCCCTTCATTATTTGAGTTCCAGTGAATTTCTGTGCTGTTTCAGTCGCATGAAACAACTTTTGCTTGATTGTAGAGTCGTAACATGCTTCATATTTAGTCAACGCTCAACATGTTTGATCATATTTCTTCAAGTTTTTCACTCGGCTAACGTCTGCCTACCCACCAGGAGGCATAGGATAGGCCATAGGCAATAGGGTAAGGTTAGTTATGTTTGTCTGTCTTATCCTATGGGGATTAGCGTCCCGAGAGAGATGCTGTCAGCTCTACTTAACCTACTCTACTCTACTTAAGTCAGCTCTACTTAACCCTCCCGGACTTCTATTTTTCATGACCACTCTATTTCTTTCCATTTTCATGCCTTCTTCATTGATGATTCTTCATGTTATCTCCCTCTTCCTTCTTAATTTGCTATTTCTATGCGCAGGGAATATTGTGTGGGAACACACCTGGTGCATAGATTCGTTCTCCTAAATCCATACTCAATGGTCCCTCCTCTTTCGGTGCGAAATAGTCTGAGCTACTAACGCTCTGCTATCCTTACTACTTATAGTAGTACTAACGTATATCATTTCCTCGAATGTATTTAATAACGAATTCATGTATGGCACTTGTTTTAGCTTTTTAATTTCCGCTTCACACTATAATTTCGCTTCGTAAATTTGTGTAGCCGAATTCTAGCTTTACGCTTTCGGTCTCCGGTGGTTGGGCGCTGTGGTTTCATTGTGGACGAGATCGGTTCGCTGCGCCGGACGCGCTCCCAGGTGTCGTGTGCCGCCCCTGGTGGCTGGGATGGGCTGAGCGCAGCAGCGAAAAGGCCCGCGATGTTGTAATGTTTTTTGCAGTGACGGAGTGGAGGGCAGTAGCGCAGTGCCAGTTTTTATTCCGCGTCGCCTTATTATGAAAGCCTCCGCTAGTTGGATGACCTCCCCACTTGTGCGCCGTGCTAGCCGCGGTCTGCTGCTGGTCCTCCCTCTCGTTGTGTAACTCCCTACTTTTTCGTTTCGATCGTACGACTGGCGACGAATTTCACCCTCGTCCCGTCACTTGCTTCTGCATTTGATGACGAGCGGTTTCTCAAAGCGGTGAGGTGGAGGATCATCGCTCCTCTAGTCCAAATCGTCGTGAACAAAAAAAAACAATATATTATGAAATATTCATTTAATAGTCCTGTTAAAAATACTTGAACAAACATACGGATATTAACAAGAAAACTGCCACCGGCGCTTTTGTTGCAAGTATGGATAAGCCAGCAGTTAGATAAGTACAAAACGTACAAAAGTAGGTGCATCTCACAAGTAATCAGCATCGAAGGGTCATGAGACTTTGAGTTAGCAGGGAACGCCACAGCAAGAGCATCTCGTGCTGCCATGCTCCATTAGAAGTTAACGCGGTAGGCCTTCGCAGATTGTAGTTTTCTGACGTATTCTGACAGTTCTACGCAGATTATACATCTCTATGGGCGGAAGCGTGGCTAGTGGTTGCTTACGTGTAGATCTCGGTGGCGATGTTCTACAGCGGACATAACGACCGCGCCGCTGCGGTGATGGCTGATGAACTCGGCGAAATTAACTGCGCCTGTTTTTAATATGGTAGGGAATTAGGGATAGACTGTGGGGAATGGAACTGTGCCGACTTCGATTTGGGCAGACTGAAGCTACTCGTGGACACCTCATGGGACAGAAAGAACTGAGGAGTGCCGCCGTTGTGACGTACTTTGTTCAGTATAACACTTTCTCATGGACCGCCTCATACGTATTGTAAGGAACAACTGATCCAGAGGATGCCTCCCGGATAATCAGGAGACATACCTCGGTAAATACGGAGCTGTCAAGACCTGTGGAGCTTCGAAAGTTTTTTTTTATCTCTTATTCACTTCTACAACTGCATGTACTGTCTGGAACTCACGAATTTAACTTTATACGGAGTATCATTTGCCTGAAACTGCATAACGATCAGTACACAACACACTTAATCATGTAAACACTACGGGTCCCTAAGTGGAACCAATGCTTGATGAAGCTGCCCGTGACTGATAACTAATATCATTTGAAGGCAGCCTTATCATTATAACAGCTGAGATCGCCTGAGGAGACTGCGGTGGTCACATTTGGGAAGTAATCGACACGATAATTAGAGCCGCGTCCGTCCGCCCTTCCCTCCTCGATAATTAGATCAGAGAAAATTCGGGCTCTGTTTCCACGCCCGTATTCTTCATCAGCGAGCCTGTGTCAGAGAAGGTAGTTCGTATCAGTGATACGGAAAATAACATTTCTCTCAAGGTTCACAGTAAATAAGAGAGCATCTTCGAGAATTAAGATCTTTTGTCCCTCCATTATTGTCAGAGTGCGTGTGCTTGTAACATCAATAATGGCAAGGGACGCCGTTTCTGACCTTTACTTGGAAGTGTGTGCTGTGGTTGTGTCTGTTTGTCGTCCGTATGTACAGCTTTTAGGATTTGCGGGCCTCATTGTTAATCTTGGCTAGTCAGAGCGAAAATTTCTCTTGCTTTTTTACCCACTCACTTGGCGGCTTTTTGTCGCGTTGAGACGCTCGCACCTATTTTTGCCAGCGTCACGGCTGGAGCAAGTGCGGCTCAGAAATTTCATGAGCTTCTAGCGCGCGTTTTGTTGATCCTACGATGTAGAAGTAACGTGCGCTGTGTTCTCCTAGTGGTTGGGATGGTGGACAGAGCTTTTGCTAAAGGCCGTATTAGGTGTGAGTTGTTTCTCCGCAAGCCGCTCTTACGTTTTATGATATGAAGTCAAATATTTTCTATTATAATAATATAAAAGCATGTTTATTAAAGCAGTCTGCACGTGCCTATTCAACTAGATGGTAAGTTTTACATTGGATTTTAGGTGTTGCTTTTACGAAAGTAAGAAGGTAGGACGTTGTTGTGCAGTACTAATCAATGAAGTATTGCAAGCTCAACCGATGGATTCTTTAGCGTTGTATTAAAGAAACATATTCTTTAGTGTGTGCGTAGACGCGTTTATCTTGGTCAGGTAGCGTCTTTATTTGGAAGTCGATGTCAGTGGTTTGTAGCTGCGCGGCCACGGTGGCGCTCGGAATTTTCTTATCCTTCGATATTCGTACTATTATGAATTCGGCATTGCACGAATTCTGAGCTTTGAATATTTATTGATTTATTTTACCTGGCTGATCTCAGTCACACATCACCTCTGAGCGCTTTCAATGACTGAGACGGTCAGTCCTACTCAATGAATTAGTCAACCCTTTGAGACCCACACAAAGAATTAAGTTTCGTTACCAAATGGGCAAAAAGTCATCAAACGTATATTAAAATTTTCATGAAGGAATAATGATTGTATCAATTCTCCGAAATTGGTACCTAGACATACGCAACTTCTATGCTATTGCAGCCTTGTACTTGCACAAGAAAATTTCCTCGGTATTTTTCCTTGGTATTTTTTCTTGGTATTTTTCCTTGGTATTTTTCCTTGGTATTTTTCCTTGGTATTTTTCCTTGGTATTTTTCCTTGGTGGTTCACTCCTGGACCGCGGGGTCCGAAGCAGGGGGGGTAAGCCAGCCCCTACCTAACATTGACCTGGTCCAGTTGGTGGCCTGACCCATGGCTTGACTTGTGTTGCTGGTTTTTTATTTGTGTTTGCAACCGCGCTCCTTCAGTATGTTAGCTGCGTGGTACGATGACTCGTGAATTTACCTTATTGATTCTGAATCTTTTTTTATATTTGCTGACTGCTTGTCAATGTGCTCTCTCATGACTTATTTTTTGCAACGGGATTTTAAAGAAGTCATGTTTGAAAACGAGTCAGTCGAGTTTAAAATACTCGTAAAATAAAGGTAAACATGTCTTGCTTAGTAATGAGTTAACGGAAACGCTCGTTACGAAAGAGCGCTAAAACGCTGAAAATTCTCGATATTCTAGCGTTTGAATAACTGCTCGCAGCGTCGACCCGGACATTCTTGTGCACATTTCCTGCAGAACACGGAAAATTTGCCTGCTCGCGTGCGTCGCACGAGACGTACATGCATCACTGACGCTGATTTCTTGCCACTTGCCCCCCCCCCTTCGCCCCTCAGGGGGCATAAGATAGGCCATAGGCAATAGAGGTAGTTTAGTTAGGTTTGTTTTTTCTATGCTATGGGGACTAGCGCCCCCAGGGGAGCACTGCTAGGCTACCTCAGCTTTAGATAGGCCTGTGGGACTTCTATCTTTCGTGCCCACTTCGCTTCTTTTCGTTTTTATTCCTTCTTCGCTATTTCTTATTTGTCTTTTATTCCAATTCCTTCTTAATTTGCTGTTTCTATGCGCAGGGGATCTTATGTGGGAACACACCTCGTGCATAAATTCCCCGTTTTCCTAAGTCCATACTAAATGGTCCCTACTCTTTCTGTGCGAGATAGTCTGAGTTTCTGAAGCACTGTTTTCGCTACTATTACTACTTGTCACTTGCCTCCTGGTTTTCTCCAGACTCCGCAAACAATTGACGCGTCGCCTACGTATGGGGCCACCGGTGTACAAAATCGGCCGCTGTCGTGTAGTGGTCGGCCTCTGCGCCAACGCTCATTTCATTCGAGTTAGCAGAAAATCCTCATATTTGAACTATTAAAGATCATTCATCCAATTAAAAAGAAAGCGCAAAACTTTTTAAAGCATCTCTATCTTCAGAACACGAAAGTCTCACTGAATTCACATTCGGCTCCTTTTGTGGAACACACTAGGTATGAACATTCCATACGTAGGGGGAGTGTTAATCGTTGGCTCACCCAAAATCGGGCAATATACAGAAGTATAGGTTTCGTGCCTCCGCGAGGCAACGATGAGAGAACAAGAGGCAGTGACTTTCATTTGCATCCCGGAACTCGTCGCTGTTTCCAGCAGGTTGGTGTGCCAGTATGTGCATCTCTCTCTGTATTTTAGAATCACGACGTGCGCGGTTGTATCTGCTCCATTCACCGTATTCACTTTTCGCTACAAGTTGCTGGATGCATGGCTCTTAATTTTTTCGCACAGGCAATATATTCCCTGCTCTCTGTTCTAACGTCCAATTTTACGCTTTGTTTTTATAAAATGATAAAAACTTTAATCTTATTTGAGAGTTTTCGACTCCAAGGTTTCATTGCGCCGTCTGCCATAAATTTTGCAATTTTGTGTTCGTTGTTGGGTGTGCCGATTTGTCTGCGTTGTCCCCCGGTGAGGCAGCGTTTTGTGCCATGTCTTACAGGTGTGTCTTACTGATTCCTTGTCACAGAAACGCTAATATGCCTTGAAGAGCGAACACCACCGTGCTGAAGTTTGCTCTCTTCTTGTAGACGTAGCTCATCGTCTTGGTTTAGCTCGTAGAATTCCCAGTAGCTGTCGTTGTCTCTAGCTACTCTTGCAAATACGTCCTCTTACGCGTCACTTTTTTTTATCTGGGTTTATTGCAGTGTTTGTATAGTATTGTAAGCTTGGTTTTGTGAACCTTCATGTTCTTCTTTTCGTTATTAGAGGCAAATTGTGTCTCATTCGTGTTTTTTTCTAACAAAGGTTCTTGATATACGTGAGGAATGGTCAGTTTTCTGTAATAAATGATATATGATGAATGTTTTCTGTGAGGATTCGATTGCAATATGCGTTAGCTATTGTATGTCAATGCTTGAAAATTGTTCCTGGAAGAAATAGCTTGGAATCAGTATGACTATCGTAAGTGTAGGAGTTTACGTAACTGAGTATTCGAAATCGACTCTTGTAGATGTTCTGCCCCAGCTTTTGGCGTGGAATCACGGCCTCCCGGGAAATGATTTAGCGATCCTTGTACTATTGTTTAGTAATTTCTTCATTGTGTACATTTCTCCTGTTGTTTTTTCTTCGTCCTAAAATTGTTTGACACCCAATGGTTTGATCAGTCTGTGATTGACCTTTAAGAAAAAATGCATCATATCATAAACCATTAATTTATGACTGTGTGACGTGAACCCAAGTGGGAATTCCTAATATTATGAGCCACATCAGTGGTGCGACTCGACTGTTTTGTGTGTGTGCATTCAGCATATTTGGGCACTCAAAAGCCCAGAGGCCCTCAGTCCAAGGGAAGAGGCGTCCGCTGGCCCACAGGTCGCGTCTCGCGAGCACGTGGTTTGCGCGTGGACTTGTTTATTGAGCGAGTGGTCAGGAGGCTCTGGACGTCTTCTTGTGCATCTCATGGTCCTCAATTTGGCGCGCTTCTCGACGCGCTTGCCCTCAATATATATGGCTGATGTGAGCTGGTTTCCTTTTAATGTCCTGTATTCGAGGATGTCGTGAGTGTCAGTGTGTGTGTTGTGTGCCCAGAGTGTGCTTGTAGCTCCCAGTTGTTGAACGCGTTAGGACTTCACCGAATGCATACTAGTTTTCGATTGTTGGCTTACCTTCAGTGGAGCCGAATTAACCCATTATTATGTGTTATTACACCTTGATATATGATTGGTTTTGTTTGCCTTGACTCTCGTTTTGTCTTGGAAGGATTGTGTTATCTGGCTTCCTTGGAAGAGCTTGTGCTCTTCGTGGCGCCCTGGCATGTGCTGTGTTCTGTCGCTACTCAGGAAGGTCAAGAGGGGGAGGGGCAGAGGAGATTTATTAATATCTTATAGCCTCGTTTGCTTGCGTTGGAGACTCTCTGGATCTATTAATAGGTTTAATGGGTCCTACAACGTCTTAGGAGGATAAAACGAGTTGCTGATGCCATTTTTTTGCCTTAATTTTATGGTCGTTGACTTTCATTCGATTGTGTTGATAATAGATAAGCTTTCTAGTGTTGCACAGAGGACCTCGATGGTAAATTTGGCCCATTTGTGGTTCTTAGACTGAAGCTCCCGAGATCCCGCCTTATCACTTTCTGGGTTATCAGCGATAGCGTGACCATGGTAGCGAGATAGCAACATCCATATAGGAACGCCTGGCTGAATGCGATCCCTGCTTTAAGTATAGACTAAATAAACTCCGCAAGTTCCGCCGAGTGAGCGAAGCCGAAATGTTCTCCCTGTTCAAATTTTATATCCATACTCCAAAGGATCGAATTATTCAAAATTCTAGGCGAGCAAATCATAGTCACTGTCGAATTCAACGATTCGGGGTTTGTAAAATTGGAAGTTACAAAAACAAATGCAGATTGAGACTTCAAAATCTAAGGATTTTGCCCTCGGTTAGTCTCTTGAAAACGCACCCTTCCCGTGTAGCTCATGCAACTGCAACTTCCGAGAATAATTCGTGAAAGAAATGTACTGCTTAGGGTACGTGGTCAAGTTGAGCTTTTCAGAAAAGTATTTCCTTCTAGTCGGTCGAGTATCAAAATCTCGACAGTGCGAGATATGTTAGAGTTCGGTGACAACTGCAAATTAACTAGAAACATCTCGAGAGCTTTGGAGAATCATGATAGACAAGCTTTTGGTTTTGTTTGGTCATTGAGGACTTACGGAAAGGATGGTGGGAAGTATGCTATCTAATTATTGGAGTTATTCTGCCTCGATGTAGATCACGAGCATTTTTGATATTTTTTAAGAATACGATTATGAAAATGTTTCAAGTTTTGTATGCGTGTGTAGTGGTTTCTAGGGGATTTCATATACATTTTATGAACTCGTAAGATTGATTTGACCTTACACGTTATTGTTTTATGATTGCGTTCCCTGTGTTGGTTATATTTCTCGTCCCTTTCACTTGGTGAACACTTTTTTCCTCTTCTCTGCAATATTAAATATTGATTAATAATCTGACGGTGTGATTCACTTATTTGAGCCGTAAATGTGTGTTTATGAAGAAAAAAATGGTTTGAGTATCTAATGTTGAGCAATGTTTTTGTAAGGTGTTAGTTATTATTAACATGTACGCGTTTCAACTGACGTATGGTTTTTCTGCCCTGAAAATGAGTTTTTTCTGCCCTGAAAATGAGTTTTTTCTGCCCTGAAGATGAGTTTTTTCTGCCTTGAAGATGGGTTTTTAGCGCAACGTTCGAGTCGAGTCTCTCAAGGTTAGAGTTGAGACACAGCCAGTTATAAGCGAACGCCCGAGCAGGAGACGGCTTACTACAGCTCTGCGTCGCATGCGGTCGGTCGCTCTGTAAAGCTGCCTGTAATTTCCACGTGTATAGGTGCTCACAACGGTGTTTGTCGCTCACAACTTAGTAGGTCTCCGTTTCATGATCAGAGTTGAAACTGCGTTCAAGTGATTAAGCACTTCAGATATTAAATATTGAGTTTATTGTCAATCCATCGAATTATATTAGAGTGAACGCGGCTGTTGCCGGTGTGTAGGAGTCAACATTGTGCATAGGGTTGCTTTATCGACACGTTTGAGAGTGTGGCTTGTTGCAGTGGTGAAGCAGTGCTCTATTCAGCTGTGAAGCGACTCACGAGGATATCAGTCTCCTTGGTGAGTAGCTTTGTAAGTACTGGTTATAATTACTAGACTTTGTTGTTGCTATAGTCGCCTCTCGATGTGTCAGGTTTGAACCGGCGCCGCCCTCAGGTTCTCATTCTTGTGCTGGACACGTCACGTTCTGAACTTTGTTAGTAAACGGAGCGTGTGCGACGGCAGTTATTACACAGGCGTAGTTTCTTCAACTTTGGGTTCGTGAAGTGAATGTTCGTGCGGACGTGCTGAGTTGGAGCTAATTTATTACTGGGCAAGTATTGTGCAGCTTTTGCAGTGCCGGTTTCTTGCGAACGCGTTCACTTTTTCCCTCAATGTTGCGGACGATTTTGTTTTAACCGTATTATCATGTCAGAAAAATTCCAAAGCCTATTCAATTTTGGAGGAGTTGAAATTTGTTGTTTTATTTTAATTTTTCCGCTTCAGAATGGGAAGTCGGGTTCATGAGTGCCTTACAGTGAGGGTTCTGGTGGATTTGGTTCAGGCGTCTGTAGGACGCGGTAGCTTTCAAGGGAGGCCAAAAAATCCTGCATATTTAGAAGCATGAATTGGTTCGTCTCCTCTTCTAATTTTAGAGCTAGGCCGGCCACGGTCATTTTTGATATTTATATTTGTGCGAGCCGTGGCCGACGTAACATTTTGGCGGACACCCGCTAGATCAGGACTTATTCCAATCTCGTTTGGTCTCTTTTATGGCCATCAGTGCAAGATCTTTTCTCGTTTTAGTACTTGGTCCCGAGTTTTTCGTCATTTTTTACAGATCTTTCAAGCGGAAATGAGAAACGCGATTGTGCATTAATTATTCATGAACACGTTTATTTTTATCTCAACCCCTCGATCTTTTTATCTATTTTTCATACATCAAACTATTACTACAGAGGAAATGTGTATACTGAAAATATTTGGACGGTGCCATTGCCTGCCATTCTATTGATGTGCCTGGTATTCCAATATGGTAGTAAATTCCAGTAATGTAGCCATTTGCAAGGTAACTGCCATAATCCCGCAGTGGCTCACTGCCGCTTGGAAGTACTGTTCTCATTTGGTGGCCATTGAGCTTCGTGAACGCATGTTAAATTCTCATTACAGTTCACACGAAAAATAAACTTCTACTCCACTCAAATGAATTGGAACCATTCAAAATTGAGCTTCGTGAAAGTACGGCGTGCACATCTGCCTTCCCTGCGGTCACGAGCGCGACGCGTTGTCTGCCTTAGACGTGACTTTGTGTCGCTTTTTCCGCAGTTTGTGTAACTGAACTGTCGTCAACTTCTGATCTGATAGTCGATTAATATTGTGAGTTATGTCGATGCGGCAGAGCAGCAGACCTGAATACTCTGAACTTTTTTTCCTGTTTTATTTAAAGTTGTGAAATAAGCCCCGCTTTCAGTAGCTAACGTTGCTACAACTTCAAATTTACTTGAACCGATTAAGTCTAAGAGAAACTCTAACTGAAGATCCGTAATATAATTCACAGAATTTATTTCAAGTCCCCTTTTTAACACGTTGACTCCGAAGTGGGTCATATATGGTACANAAATTTGTGAAACCAAAATCCTTCATTTTCAAATTCGCAGTAGAGATAGTTGTCGACATGTAATTTTACCTACGTGGAGAATCGGAGTCAACGTGTTAAGTTATTAGAAATGTGTATTTTGCTTTGATTTTATTATGTCGCTATGCGGAGCACCTAGGATCAAGGTATACAAGTTTTCTTCCAGTGTGAGTACGAATTTAAAAATCGTCATGTCGGGCTCTGTCATTCTACCGGACCACAGTTCGGTGCCTCAGCGAGACTGAAGTGGCACCCCAGAACCGTGATGCGTGAAAGAAGTAACCATCTTTGGTTCAAAAGCAGTTTCGCACCGTCCATCCTTTTATAGGTAGATCCCAGTCTAACTTCTTCGCTGCCTTATTGACGAATTTGTAAAGTGATCGGTAAATATATTTGGGGTTCCAAAAATTATAGGTATTTATCGATGCTCCGTGGCAACAGTAAGACTGGGATGCCTGTCTGAGCAAGCCATTATTATGGTGATCGCAATTTTGAGGTGTGGAATTAGCTGGATGTTACGTGTTAATCATGCTGGAGAGTGATCTGCAGCGACGATATCGAGAAGTAGCACAAAAGGGCCACATTTTGTTTATGATGCAAGGTCGTTACTGCCTTAAACTTTTACGATTGCGTCTGTTCATGCCGTTCGTAATGGAACTCGTTCCTAAGTCTCTCATCTCAAGCTCATTTCAACAATGCTGTTCATTAAATTTTCCCCTCATGTGATGTCTGTTCTTGAGCCGAGTTTGACCACTTCTTTGCATCGCATGGGGGCACTTCCTCCGCAGCCTTTCACTTGCTGGAGCTGACCATGAACATTTGGCGAGTTTTTTCTTGCTCGAGATCGGGCCTTCACGAAATTCGTACAAAAACCTCGTGTTACTTTAACCGTTCGCAGTAAAATGCTGAGTATGATTACGCTGGGGGACATTTAATTGAGTCATGAATATTACGTAGCCAGAGGCTTAATTTTTTCCGACAAGCATGATTGTTCTCGCTTCAACGCGGTCTGATTTGAAACAGACTGAAATTGTTACATATTCTAGTGAAACCAATCCTTCTTTATTTTTATGTGCCTTTTGCTGCTAGATGAAACATTTTCATCACTTCCTGTAATGAAAAAACTAAGTTAAATTTAAAGTTGACGTTTTATGATGGGTTTAATCACAAAGTTTTACTTAAGATGTATACATCATTGAGACTCGTGTTTCCCAATCGCCTTGGCCGGCGTGATGTGACGGTGCATTGGAAAGGACATGCCGGCGTGGAAGCTGCTTGCATAATAAGCTGCATCGCTTACATGTTCACTCGCGCCAGTTTTATTGCGAAAATATTTTTTCGAGTCTACTTCCTGCTCTGTCGTGGTACGTTATTTTCGCGGAGGTGTTTTTGTACATCTCGCGCTAGCGGCCTTCCGCGCGAGCTTCGCCAGCGCCTTGTTTAGGTCATTCTAGTTCTTTTTTGTGAAGTCCTCCATGCATAACAAGACACCGCCCGGCCAGCGGACTTGGTGGTGCTGCTCCCTGGCCGAGTAAATAGAGTGCTCCTGTGCGACGTCATTCTATATTTACAGTGTGAATTAAAACTGGATAGAAATTGAAAAAATTTTCTATGGATCTACTACATGAAACTTGCGTCAGTCATTATTTGTTGTACTTCTATATGCGTTAGCTATTCTCGATGTGCTCTGCAATATCGAGAGATTATGGAATTGAATGAACGAAGGCTTAGCGTTTTTATGTGCCCCCTTCACTTGATTGAAGAGTAGGTGCACCAGGGCTGGGGAGTCGGGACCAATTTTTGGACTCGAGGAGTCGGCCAATTTTCACCGACTCTTCGATAAAATTAAATTTAAGCAAAACAAAAAATGTAGGACAAGTTAATAGTACTCTTTTCCATTTGAATGTTGATTACAATACGATGTTTGTATAGTTCGTTCATAGTCATTATAAATAATCCGCTATTATTTTTTTCGATAAGATTTCTATGGATCCACAAAACCATTTTAAT
>VOMN01105117.1:0-12130 GCA_014899125.1 Orchestia grillus | reverse complement strand
TGTTGAAGTGGTTGTGGTCGCTGTGTGGTCGCTGTTGTAGTGGTTGTGGTCGCTGTTGTATTGGTTGTGGTCGCTGTTGTAGTGGTTGTGGTCGCAGTGTGGTTGGTGTTGTTGTGGTTGTGGTCGCAGTGTGGTTGGTGTTGTTGTGATTGTGGTCGCTGTGTGGTCATTGTGGTCTTCGGAGTTCTTCTTTTTCTTCTAGTTGCCCTGGGAAACCCTTTGCCGGGAAACATCCCTCGTGGAAGTGCCAGCTAAATTGCGGTCGATGTTGCGGTTCCTGAAGTTGCGGCCCTTGCTATGCTGGAGTTGTGGTCGTGTCTGCTTGGTCGTCCTCGACGTGGTAGTCATGCACTTGAGTTATCTGTCATGGATGTTTTAGTTAAGTGGTTCTCTATTAAGTTAAGGAATATTTGCTCTAAGGTTCGAAGTTGGGACAATTGTCAGCAGCTGGCACACGAAACAAGTGTCAGCAGCTGGCACTCGAGACAAGTATCAGCAGCTGGCACTCGAGACAAGTATCAGCAGCTGGCACGCGACCTTAGTGTTAAACATACATAGGACGTCGCTTAAATTTGACTTCAATAACCGAATATGGAAGCCAAACAAGATTGTATCTGGCAGAGATGTCAGGCTTGCATGAGAAGTCTCGTTCGTCCAATGCCTGGAGGGCAGCAAAAGACCTGACACGTCTGAGACGTGTCATTAGAGACAACAAAGGAAAATAATTCTATAGTTGACATGAACAGCTACTCTGGAATGATTTTTTATCTATTCTCAGGAAATGTTGATTTTGGCATTGTGTATTTTCAGTACGAATCTTGCAAGCAAGCGAACAGCCTGGCACTTCGTGCACTTCGTACGCACGAGACCAATTCACCGGGTCCCTACCGCTGGTGTGACAGACATGTGCGCAGATGAAGACACGGCAGATTTTACTTCCTAGGAAAAGTTTTAAGTATCTTCTTTACCACAAAATACGCTACAGAAACCCGTTTTGCATTCCCTAGGCGTGTAAATAAATGTATGAGGGAGCTTCTGTAACTATTTTATATTTTCATTACTTCACACGCGATGATGAACATTTTCATAGCGGATTTGTCTCTCCTGATATTTTCTGTCTCTGTGGAAAACTTTGTTGGTAAACTGCGACTCGTTTGATAATCTCTAACTGCATTCAAAGATTGCTGGCATGATGACATAGTAATAATTTTTGTTTTTGTTGGTTATTGTCACCCACTGAGTTTTTCTTATCGAAAAAAAACACGTAAAGAAGATCATCCCATTTCAGAAATAAATAGTATACCTTAAAAAGTACCACTAAGAAATACTAGCCGAATGTTTACCGAGTTTTGCTCATACGCAAAATTTTCAATAGACTCGAGAAACGGAATTTTCAATCATAGCTTAAGAAACATGAATACCTTCTGTTTTAAATTCCCGAACAACTGCGCCTTGAGTCATTCTCAACATAGGAGTACAGGGGCACTTAAAAAAACGAGCCTAAATTGCACTCAGAATCGGGTCTGCGGGACCCATTTTTCAAGTTAACCAATGACACCTTTTTACTTGTTTTCACGCAGAAAATATTTCGGTCTCAGAAAGTTCTGTACACGAACGACCTGAAAGTGTACAACAATCTCCGCCGAGCGTGCTATGTCAGCTTCATGAAAGCCTTCAAGTTCGATCAGATGCTGGCCGTGCAAAAAAACCTGCCCATCAAAGCCACCCTCAATAACTTGTAAGTTTTACGTTAATTAGATCGTGTTTTTTTTCGGTACAATAGGATAACATTTTTGAATTATGGAAACATGTTTGATTGAGAGAATGCTAAACAGGGCTGTTCTTTCTGCTCGGATTAACTACAATGTCAAACTCGATGGATATTTACTTTTACGCATTCAGCTGGTTCATAGAGTAGAAGTAATATTTTACCTCGTATTCTGGTGTAGTACAAGTGAATTATAAACGTTAACTTTCCTTATCAGCTTAGTTAATTGGCGAAATCTCGTAAGCATAATTCACGCTGATTATAACTGTATTGGTTCTTCAGATGCCAGTTATTTTTATAATAAACTATGCGTATAGATGCTGGAATACACTCAATAGCAAACAATATAACACTGTGCAATAATTATTATCGCTTACTCACTGAGTAACATATTTTATGTCGTTGCTTGTTCGACCGCCTCTGCAAGTCACTCATTAGAACCTGAGCTGCGATGCAAGTATTACGCCGATACGTGAAACTCACGTAGCTTTTATATCTCGTTCCAGTCTGCAGCGCACCATCTCATCGGGAATTCTTCTTCGCTTACGAAGAAAATGGTTCGACGAGAAGCCGACGTGCAACCAAGTCAAAATTTTCGAAGCCTTGGGCAGCGAACATGTGCTGACGCTCTACGTTATTCTTGCGGCCGGCGCCGCCGTAGCTGTCGCAGCCCTGGTTTGTGAACTGGTCCTTTCTCGACACGCGCGCGCACGCCTCTCTCAGTATGACATTGCTGACCAGCTACCTGCTCCAAGTCGCTAGAGCAACACCTCATCTCAGTACAAAAATATTCTGAGTGTAAGGATAAATGTAAGAACCAGTCACCTCGATAATGCCGTCAAAATGAATATTTCTAATCGATGTAAATCAATCGTTCATTAATATTCTGAAATAGAAATCAAAATCCTAGGTTAAATCCCGTAAAACACTGAAATGAGCAAAATTCGCCATTGAAAAAGGAATAAACTAAAAAAACAATACCTAATACACAATACACCATGTCGCTGGTAGCCCACATACATTAATTTCTGGCCAATATTATAAGATGTACTGATAGAGGGATTTTAAAATACGGAGTTTGTTAATATTTAGAACACGGAAACTGGGAGGAGGCATGGGAGAAGTGAGGTTCTAACGCTCTTTTGACGTCAGTCAGTCGGCTCATTAGTTAATTTCGTTTTCTGTTGTGACGGCTATGGCAGTCTGGAGAAGTGAGCACCACACCCTGTCTCCCTCTCTACTGATAAAATCGGCCACTAGTAATGTTAAAAACGCCGCATGCTCGAACGAACTTCACGCGAATGCTGTAAATGATTTTACGAGCATATTGCCCTATGTCGATTTTTACGATGAATTGCGGTATTTCCATTGATCTTGCCAAGTCATTTGTATCGCTCTGAGGAGATAAAAATAATAAGTTTACACAGTCCTTCATTGGTATTGCAAAGCGTAAGTATCATTCTATGTCGATATCAACGATAAATTATCGTCTTACGTTTACATGTTTTACCAAAAGTGAACACGCATATCCGTCTGTAAACATTAAGCTAAAATAATATCGCTCTGCCCTGTGTTCATGTAGTTCGGAAAGTACGGGAAACTCGTTCAGTGCAGAGAATGACGCTCCTGTCAAACTATCAACATAAATTCTGCCTTGGGTCAGCTCGTGTACTGATGCCTCAGTATACTCGTCGTTGGGTGCTGTGTGAATGTATTGTATTTCTCCAGCTTCCCAATTTCTACAAACATTAGTTGAGGTGACAAGATGGAGTAAGCTGGACTGCTTCAATCTTTGGTAAAATATTGTAGCTTACGTTGGCTTCGAATTCAATATTATCACAATGAAAAGGTAGGATACTTTTAAAACAGGTGGAGGTGTGCCGCTGGGCCGGCTAAAAAAGGGAAATTAGCATGTAATGGGCTCACAAATAATGCGAATGGAAAAACAAGTTTTTTGTTGTATGCGTTTCTCGAATAAAGCATATATTCAGTCTGCTATCTTTGGATAATCTGAAACCGCCTCAGCACTCTGATTCACCCCTCGTGAATGCTCTTGGAAGACTCTAGTTGAGAAAATTGATCAAACGAATGTTGCTTCCAAAGGATCTCTTGGCATTTTTTCGCAGAAATTTATTTTCAGCCCTCAGAGCGTTTTTGACGTTTTCGCAAAAACAACGCAGCCGAGACGAAAAAGAAGAAGAAGAGGATAAGAATTAGCGTTTTTCCTCTCGTCAGTTTGAATTTGGATAGAAAATAAGTTTTATGCGAAACTTACGCGGCTCACGTGCCGGTATTGAATCTGCTGCAGCTTTTGAAGGGTCCACGCGTCAGAGTTGTCCAACCCCCTGGAGATAACAGAAAATTTTGTTTCTCAAAATAATATGAGCTTTAATTTTCACGACGTTGCTCTGTAGATATTCGTAGAAGTTATATGAAAAGAGACTCGTCAGGCGAATTAGAATGAAAAGATATCTTTTTTCGTTTTGGAAGAGCATTTTATTATTTTCCTTGCAGCGCAAGTGTTTATTACTGCACCATGTACAGCAGGAAAGAGAAGCGGCTGCAAATGCTATCATGCTGTACAGTGTTTAGATGTATGTAAGATACGTACAATGAAATCCGTGCAAGTACATTGCGTTTGCTCGAGACAACGTAAATGTCGTTCGTTTATTAAATTGCTACATCGCGGAATCGAAATCACGCAACATTTTGTAAAAACGTTTAACTTCGCGACGGGCTTACGTGGGTCACCGTCAAAGCCAAACCTGAATACTTGTTTTTTCTGCGCTCGATTGCGTGTGAGAAGAGCATTTTTAGCATAGCTAACCTACAAAAATTACACCTAAGTCCACTCTGCATTTTGCTGCGGACCATTCCTTTTCGGAACATCCAATTCTTTAAATTTGCTAATTTTGCTTATTACTTGCGTCTTAATATCACACAGTATTTGAAATTTACATTTGGTGATGAATGATTCATATTTTATTCAGCAAGACAAATGCATCCTTACGTGCACGGGCCATCTTTCAACTCGCACAAGCTATGTCACATCCATAACTTCTTTATAGGTAAAAAATATATGCGAGGGGAAATTTGTATATGAAATTGAATTTCATGAGCAGATAGTTCACACCTGGTGTGCTAATTCACCCGAATGATTTAACGGGCTATGGATAAATTTTTATCTATCATTTAAAAAAAAATCAATTGCAAGCACGAATGTCTTCCTCCGTCATATTAAATTACACCTATTATTCAATTTACGGGAGCAATGACTTACCCCGACAGCTGTAGTTTTCTCGAATATAGGTGATACACTTAAACTGAAATTATACATGAAACTTTCTTGACTTGTCTGTGCCACGTAATTTAAGACTTCCATAACGCCACGATCGACTGCGATTTTTTTTAAATTTTCTTACCTCTTGCGTGACTCGAGAAATGCGGAGTGTTTTGCTTGTAAAAGAAGACACCCGTAAGAGCTTCTGTTATGAAAACCCCCCAGAACCAGCCGTGGGGTAAGCTATCATTTTTCATTCTATCCATTCCAACACCAAGTATTCCTCTCAAGCATCTCATCTCTAGCTCGTTTAACCTTCGCCTGTCTCCAACTCTTAGTCCCTACGTTTCCGAAAATAAAACTGTTAGAAACACAACGTTTTCCTACAGACTCCTCTTAACTTTCGTACACAAACTTCTGCGCTACAACACACCTGCTAACGCTCCCCAAAGTTGATCATCTTTTCTCAATCTACAGGTCTAATCATTTCCAATCACCCACATGGACACACATTTTAAACATCCTGTAGCTTCCGTACGTTTAAGCTATCATTCAGTCTCCTTACATTTCAATCTCACGTGCACATCATCACCTAACTTTTGTTTACGTTCTCAGTGAGCATTTGTCTATCCCACACCCTACCAAATTTGTAAGTTTTTTTCAATTTCTCCTCTGACTCTGCTATTAAAGCAGCATCATCTGGGAATAGCAGCTAACTTATTCCATACATCATATATTCTTCCTTCCACATCTACCAGGGCCAAACTTTGCCCAGCGTCCTCACATTCACTTCCCTTCCTATGCCACCCACATTCACGTGAAACATCCATGGCGACATGACACACCTCTGCCTCAAGCCCACACGCACGTCACACTACTCACTCATCTCGTTACCCACTCAAACACAAGCCCTACTGTTCACGTGAAAACCCTTAATTGCATTCAACTGATTCGTCCCAATACCATGCACACTCATTCTACAACCTTTTTCTGCCCACTCTGTCATACGCGTCATCTAAATCCATAAACGCACAAAGTATGTCTTTTCTCATCTTGAGACGAATGTTGAACTGTCTTACCGTAAGAAATGATTTTACATAAAATGACGGAGGCGGTGTGTACCTAGCAACCCTTAGCAACGGCTCTCCTATGAGTTTTTTTTACACACCTTTAGTACTACAAACATATGATTTAAACCACTTCTACCTCTTATGAAACCACTTTGTTGCTCTTCAATCACACCTTCCGTACACCTTTTCAACCTATTCACTAAAATTATTTCCTACAGAAAAGAAACGATATAAGGCAAATTTAGAAAGGGAGTCATTTTTACAAGGATCATTCAGCGAAGCATTCAAATCGATTGAGTTTTCCTCGTCCAGCCAGGACTATACTCAACTAAAGCCTGTAGAAATGGCAGAAAAAATGCTAGAAATAGCTTCCATAACTTCACGTGCTTATTGATGAAAGCACTTCAATTGCTTCCGCGGACGCAAAAATCCTTACTTACTGTTACAAAATAATAACTTTTATGTTTATGATTTTTAAATTTTCACATCGATGAAAAGTTAGTTTTCTCGGGACCCCAACTAATTTCTTCAGACCAGTTTAAGCAAGAGTGTGGTATTGGTACCGCAACTCTTAATTTCAAATCGGTACCACAGTTCTTAGTTTCAGGTCGGTACTGAGACAATTAACTTTAGATCGTCACCACAAACATTGCTTTTAAGCCTGTATTGCCATTATTACTTTCAGTTGAGCACTGCCTGGAGTTCATTATGAGTTTTTACAGTATTTCCTTATTGTTGCAGCAGCCAACTTGTGCAGCATTCCAATTGATATATACGTCAATAAGAGTTCAGTGATCCAAGTAATAACTCCTGATAAACTAACTTCAGAATAACTGTATTCTGCTTTAACCTCGTGTAAATTGTAGGTTCCCATAGATAAAGCGAACGCATTATTATGAATGAAATTGCATACTAACGAAAGCTTATGGCTGTAGTCTTTACACTCTAGGAATTCATTGTTGGGCTCCCAATCTACTTTGTTTCTTGACCTGTTGGACCTTTTAACGACCAACGATAGGTTAGGTTAGGTTTAACGTTAGGTTAGGTTCTGATTGATATTGCGTCATGTTATTAAATATTCTTTTGTTCGTGGTTTTCCACCTTCTACAGGAAGTTGTCGAGTCCCTCGTTTCAAAAGTTTTCATCAGAAAAGAACTTAGCAAAACTGAGTTGTACAGTTATACAAATGTGGATACTATAGCCGGCAGACTGCTAGTGCACATATGTAATTTAAACTCCGGCTATTGATAAATAAGACCAAGGATTAGGCTTTACTTAATTCTCAGACACTAGCTAATGCTGGTCTTTGTCTCTTTCCTGGCCTTGAAAGCAATGTTATGGCTTCAGCTATAAAAGGTTAGAAGGTCTCCGGTCTCAAATGAAGCGCATGAATATCTGACTAGAAACCGAAGTTAATTTACGCTCCCGTATTACTCCAAGCTTACGTCACATTTTAGTTCTCATTTCAACGGTATTAAAGCTCGGAATGAACTGCCTTTAACCTTCGGATATAAGGACGGCTCACACCAGAGGTGGTGCATGGAGATCTCACACCAGAGGTGGTGCATGGAGATCTCACACCACTTCAATTCACAACCGTGATCGGTAGGAGTACAACTCTGCCCCCAACAAAGGTGGATACAAACGACAGTCACGAGTCGAGCACCTGGCAAGCTGAGGGCTATGCTCCGGTACTCTAGACGAAAATCCCTTTTTCTTGCCCGTGTGATTAGTAATGATCAAGTATAACATGTTTTTGAGTGCAGTCGGGGGTGTTACATATTGGTTCATTGTAAAATTTTCCGCGATGGAATGGGCACAGGCAGCTTCGAGTTTGGACTCACTGGAGCCCGTGCATCACACCGGTGGTCCAACAAATTGAAGGAAAATTAAAATCTCCCGTCAAGTAGAGAGCTGGTTGCGATGTCCTTAATTCCTCTAAAGCGTCCCTGATGTGAGACAACACGGTCACCTGTAGGAGGCCGGTAAGCTATAACAAGGGTAAGTTTCAGGTGGTGGACTAGCAACATTAAGTATGATGTTTGACTATACCATTAGATCCAGATGTCAGTGCGACTGCGCGAGATGATGAGTCAGCTCTGACAAACAGATAAACACTTTTTTGTAGCGTGTGACCTATCTGCTCTTAAAGGCGTAAATCTTTTCATTTATACCTCAGTCATTTACATCTCAGCATCCAGTATCCTCTCCCTCAGGGGGGCTTCTACTACGTGCAGCAACAATTTCTGCATTATTATGAATCTCTTTTTCTGCGATGTGAACTGAAGCCTTTGAAGTTACCGCTCAAAGGTGTACTGTGCGTGCTATTGTTCAGTAGGTCGCACGACCAGAGCAGACCTGAGCATCTGAGGTCAGGCGGTTGCCTCCCTTGTCTCTCATGAGGATATCCTGTTGCTCCTGTATTGTTTCCATCGGCTTCAGGAGTTTAAAAAATAAGTCATGTTTTCTAGTTAATCTTTGTTATTTGAGCCTATTTTAGTGCCAATGACCACTGTTGGTTCTGAGTTCTCTCGGATTCTTTCCATGGCAGCTCCCACGAAAAATGTCCGGTTCAGAGTAGCAACATTTGAGGCCACACCTCGTGCCGTCTCCGCTTTACTTTCGGCACCACTTCCGGTCTTTTTGGTTACCTTGATTCTGGAAGGGTGATTGAATTCGCAATTACCACCCTGTAAGGTGGTAAAACCGGCAGCTTTTACCTTCGTTGCAACCTTTTGTCTGTTTCCACCCAAATTTGATGAGCTTGCTACACATTTCAGGATTTGAGAATTGGCATTGCTCCCATTTATTCCCATACCCACAAGTTTCCATCGTAGAGAATTTACAAACTTGCTTCTACATGACATTTACCGTACTTGATCTGTCTTTTCTTGCTCTTGACTTTGTTCTCTACCGGTTTCTTCATTTTCCTTATTTCCATATTTGACCCAGTGGAGAAGTGAAATGAAGGGATGGAGGAGTGGAGGACTGGAGTGCTGTGGAGCGGTGAGGGTGGGCGAGTAGACGTGTAGGTCACGCCCCGCTAGCGCCGGACGAGATGAGGGTAAAAGTGTAATCAGAAGGACTAGGTCTTTCTTTCGCGGCCGTCGCTGGAGCCTAGCGGCAACCGTTGCCGTCCGTAGCCGTCTTCGTTTTCCTCGTTTTGTCTTCATGCCGCTACGCCGGCAGCGCTGCGTTCCATAAAAATAACTGTTGTAGGTCGCATTGGCCGTCGCAGATGTTACCGGCAGTTGGGGTCTTTATCTTCGGTTTTATTCGCTACTTTCTGTCTGTGTTGGGCCATTTGGGGAGGGTAACATCTAGGATTTATTATTCAATATACTTATATTCTAAGCGCTGAGCTCCAACTTCAATAAAGCTTATAAATGTTGCACCATGTTCTCTGAGTCATTATGGCAAAAATAGTAACAGTGGAGAAAGTGGAGAATGTTTTGCAGTGACTCAAAACACTAGCAGCGTGTAGTAATGAATGAAAATGTGTTGTAGCAAGAGAACTAAATTACCACTGCTTATTAATTGAACTTGAAAACATTAATTAGTCCTTGCCAACCGCATTGCTTCTAAATATAATCAGCATAAATGCTGCTAGTTATCAGACGAATCAAATTCCTGAGAAACCCCATAAAATTGGAACCGCCCGAAATGGAGAAGATAGCGTAGGGTGTTTCTGAGGAACTGATATTTGTACGTAGTAGGAGGAGGAAGAGAAAAGTCTAGAATTAGCCGTTGTGTCAGCTTCCATGCATTGAACACCCTTTCTTTAGGTTATGATAGTTATCGTTGTCATCATTGCAGTTTAGTTTCTTGGCTTCTTATTTGTTTTACCAAACGATCCGCGGCTCTCACCAGAAATCTTTCACTGTGGTGAGAACGATCGAGGCTTTGCTATGACGTAAAAATTATCCCGTACATACCACAAGCGCACAAACGTGTATCGAAAATGTAACAGAATTTTAATTACTTTTCTCCATGTTTTTGTCACCCGCTAACGTATAAACAAATGATCAAAAAGCTGCTCAATGAGCGTATTGGACACCGAGCAGGGCGTTTTTTGAAAAGTATTGCCTCTCTGTGATTGATTTTCACTGTTCCTTCCGGCACATTTTCCAAAGCGTGATGGGGTGAACGGGTTAGTTTTCGAAATGTTACTGATGAGCTTTTTATTCAGGGTTGTGTGAACAGTTTGGCTTTAATTTTGTCCGATTTTCGTGAAAGTCAAAGTTATGTTGAACTTGCAAAATATTCGCCACTACGGGTAATTTTTGCTTCTTCTAAACACACGTTATTCGTTAGTTCGAGCTCATGAGATTATAAAGTTTCAACGCAAGGCTGGTCAATACATAGGGTAAATTTTTATACTCTTGAGTAATGCTGTGCTTATTTTATGTTTCATTATTCATAGAAGGTAACCAGGAGACTGATATTTCAGGTGGCTTCAGATACGGATATAACTTTAAAATCAGCTGATCAGAGGCACATTTGTTGCATCATTGATGACCCGGCATCGTGGCATGACCGGAAAATTTAATCTAAAATTCAGAAATATTTTTCTTTCAAGTGGGACACTTCTTTCCATCATGGCATCTGTGAATGGGACACAACAAACTTTGAATAATGAACATGAACCTGCTACATTTGCTTGACCATTTTATTTTACTAGTAATGGAAGTTGCATGGTCAGCATGAAAGAGGCATAAGTAAAGTAAAAACGTTTTCATAAGTGCCTGAAAAATATATATCTAAGATTATCTTGTTAACTTAAACTTGGAAATTCAATGTCTTCTCTATTTTCGCGCATAATTTCGCTCTAATTTCCAGCACTTTCTCTGAAAGAACTGTTGAAGAAATAATACATCAGCATGAATATTTGATAGTGTATGCATAAACTCGTGAAATTCAGAGGCTTATTCTACAGAAACTTTTACAGGATTTGAGCACACTTGCTGTAGACACGCTGAAGGAATGATAACTTTTACGCTGATGATGTGCTTGAAGAAGTATCAGTGCTACGTAGGAATTATCTCTACTATGCGCCCCTTTTCTTCAATACGAGCAAAACACATGCACATGCAAAAACAAAATCTTAGAAGTATTAAGTGCGCACAAAAATTTCACATCGTGATTGTCTGCCGCACGCTCACCCGCCATCGCCGTTCATGAAGGCTGTCAGTCACGAGAATGCACAGAATGCACTCTATGCTAGACGTGAAAAACCTAAAACTGATAACCTGACGGAAAAGAACTTGAAATAAATAAAGTGTTTTCGTGCAAGGGTTACCCTGAACCAATGATGCTTTTGGAAATGTAAAGAACTGTTCGCATGAAATCCAGATTTATTCTTGAATGAAAACTTTGAATTTGAAGATGGGTGTCTTCACGCATAGTGTACAGAACTAACTATGAGCGCGATCAATGTTCAATCATTTGAAAAAAGCGGACAGTTCTTCTTATATGTAATGCAAACAACAGATCACCATACATTGCCATTTGAAATATCAAAAGCAAAATATACTAGAGAGAGAAAAAAATTCCCTCTGGAAAGCGTCAAGTTTTTCCTGATTTTAATATTTCCTTTGAAGTGACTTAAGCGAACATCTTATTCTTATGACCAGACTGAAAACACGATCAGACTGAAAAATATTTTACTGGCAGAGAAAACACCAAAATTCTTTAAACTTCAACAGAACACACATTTTAGTTAAGAAAGTGAAAACTCAGTATTGCAATATGACACAGGTTAATGAACTGAAAGTGCTATCTTATCTCTCAGGCTGTAAACAATTCGTTGTAGTCGGAGATACAAAATTAGTTATATTGAATGTGACCCACGGGGTACCGCAAGACTTAATTCTTGGGCCCCTCCTGTTCCTAATTTTCAAAAATGATATAGTAAGATGCACCTCTTATTTTAATTTTATAACTTTTGCGGATGACTACCCTTTCTTCCAGAATCTCTCTAAACAATATTGAAGAATCAACTGACCAAATAAA